>ML832145.1:38470-53319 GCA_009831015.1 Picea engelmannii | reverse complement strand
CAATCAATCACTTGACATCAATCAATCAAACCATTGGCATCAATGACAACATGATCCAACAATCTCCCCCTTTGGCATTGATGGAAATATCAACATTGATGTCAACACCAATTACCAATTATTGATGTCAACATGTAGATAAGACATGATCTACATCAATATTCAATGTGACTATCTCTCCCAATCAATAATCAGCAATCACATTAATGTGACTATCTCTCCCCCTTTGACATCAATGTCAAAGGGACATTCTCCTCTTGGGGCTGCCCCCCCTGCTTAATCTTTCCTTGGGGTTGTTCCCCCTGTCTGAGTGTCTTTGATCTTCCTATGAATAATCTCCCCCCTTTTGAGAAAGGGATATCACTCTGATGTAATGTTGAAGATACATCGAACATACTCCCCTGTGACCATTGCTCTCCCTGGAATTATACTTCTGTTCTCTTTCTTCAAATATAGGGCTCTTTTCTAGGTATGCATCTGATAAATATCTCCTCCTAGAATCATGGGAAGAAGAATGACTCCCCCTATGGGTATGTCTTCCCTATCTTCTCTACAAGATGAACAATGTGCTACCATATAACGATCCTCGGACCTGTTCATGCATCAAACTCATGCCATACCAAGCATCATGAAGAAAGAGATATGTCAACAATGAAATAAAGAATCATGAGAAAAATATTGACCAAGTACATCCTGTACAAAAATGTGTGCTCATCATGCATAACACCTATGTACATCAACCATGTACATCAACATCATGCAATGTGCCAAAAGATAGCATCCATGGAATGTATCAATCATATGCCTCTATTAATATGCCAACATGTGCATCTACCAATATGCCAACCATGTGCATCCACCAATATGCCAACCATGTGCATCCGCCAATATGCCAACCATGTGCATCTACCAAAATGCCAAACAATGTATCATATCACTCATGATATGCCTCCATCATGAACCAAGTATCATAACCATGTATCAAACAAATACCAATTGTTGTGCTAATCAAGTAATACCAATGGTGTAGTATCATCAAGCATATGCCATCTATGAGTGTACCAAAACATGTACACCACCATGCACCAATACCACAAAATAATGAATCCCATACATGTGTGCCAAATCCTCCATAAAACATGTGTCAATCAAACTGCTAGTAGGTGCCTCTACCAGTGTACTAGAAACATACCAATCATGCATCAACTATAGATCATCAATGATGTACAACATGATCATATCATCAACTCACCAACCACATGTCCCAATGTGTAGCATATCCATATGCCAAATTCATGCATCAAGCTTTCCAACAAGTAAGCTTCCAATACATCATCAAGATATATCTCATAACCAAGGTGCCATAAATTCACTATCATAACCAGAATTTTTCTTCAACTGAAAATGCATCAATCCATACTCATGGGTTAGTTCCATGCACCCAAGATTTTATTTTACATGATCACCTTACATAATCCAATATATACTCATGAAAACCTGCAACAAAACAGTGTAAGAACCTGCAACAAACCATTTCATACCCTGCATCACAGAGTTATATCATCACATCAAGTTGGAACCCATGTGAACATCCTTTTTCCCAAGGATTTTTCACATATATGCGGCCTCTTGCATAGACAGCTTGCTTATGTACGCGACCTATACAAGGTCAGCCTGTGTATGTACGCGACTAATGCCATTGTCACCCGCGTATGCCTCAGTAGATGACACATTTTAGCTTCCCTTCAGTATTTCATTTTGTTTTGGCTGCTCTGACTTCTTTACCCACTTCTGTAGATGCCCCTGCTCCTCATAACTTGAGCTCTGAGCATCCATCTTTTCAAAGATGTCTCCCTTCCTTACTTCATTCCTTCTTCTAGCCATGCTATGTGAAGTCCTCATCATGGAATTTCTTCTTATGTTCCAGAAATCCTGGGATTTGTGGCCAAATCCACTACAGCTGTAGCATCTTATGGAATTACAGTGAACAGTAATATGTCCTACTTTATCACACCTCCAACACCTTATGGTGTTATAAAATATTCCATTATATCTTCTTTCATAAGATCTACATTTAAAATATTTGTGACCATATTCATTACATGAATAACAATCCCCATGAAAAATACTTCCATACCTTTGCTTTGGTGTCCCAAAGATAGCTTCTTGATGTCTTTCTTACTTTGTTCTTTTGAAATTTTCCTTGCCTTGCGTAGATGGTTGCTTTGCAACATTGTCTTCCTTCTTTGATGGACTTACCTCATGCTTCTTTGAGGTGCTTGCTTCAGCATGTGTAGATTCTTCTTTGTATCCAAGTCCTGATTTATCACATGGTGATCTTTGACTTTACAAGATTTCATCCAAGATTCTTGAGCTATTCAAGAATTTGTTTGACTTCTCTACCTTCTTTCTAAGGTCAACAACTTCAGCTTCTAACTTATGACATGACTCTTCCTTTTCATTTATTTGATCCTTTAATAGTTCTTCTACCCTTTTGGTTTCTTCAATTTGGGTCTTGAGATGAATAATAGTTTCAAAACTTTTGTTAATCTCATCATCTACCTTCATATTTTTTTGTTCAGTCTTTAGTCTTGTGATATCTTCTTCCTTTTCTTCTAATTGAGTCTTACTACTTTCTTCTAGTTCTTTGAGCATTTCTTTTAACTTCAAGATGTGCCTTTGACTCTTCTTGAGAAACTTTTTAGCGTTATCCGAAAGATAGATATAGTATATATAATAGTGGTCATTGCTATATTCATATAGACCTCTTTCAACTTTATCTTTAAGCTCCAACAGTTTTTCCTCTACTTATTCCATGGGATAACAATCAATTGATTTTATCCAAACTACTTATAGATTTTCTTCTTCACTTGTAGAGAAAAATTCAACATCATCACATTTTGAATTATTGCAATCAAGGGTTTGTGTAGATATTTTACCTTCATTTGAAATGTGTTCAAGTTATTCCATTTTGTCAACATCATCACATGAATCTTTGCCTTCATTTGAAATGTCTTCAAGATATTCTTTTTTGCCAACATCATCACTTTTAGAAATAATGTAACCAAGAGTTTTTGGAGATTCTTTACCTTCATGTGTCTTGATGGAGTTGTCTTCAATGTCTTTCTTCTCCTTCTTTCTTTGATATGTCTCCTCTAGCTTTAGCCATAGATCCTTGGTGGAAGTGCATTGTTCAATGCTTTCTTTGATAGGGCTTGAGAGTCCACTAAGAATGGTCTTGAGAGCCAATGCATCATTCTTCTTTCCTTCTCTTTGAGCTGCAAACTTTGACTTGTTCTTCAAAGGAACTTATCCACCAATAGTTGTCTTCCAAATTGTTGCTCCCATTGTCTTCAAATGTAATCGCATCTCTATCCTCCAAGTAGAATAGTTTTCCTCATCAAGAATTGGAACTTCATCATCCATTTCTGTGTCTATGGATCTCCTTCAATCTTGTTAAGGCTTGTAGTGAAGGGCCCCTCTGATACCAATTGTTGGACACACCTACCACACTTAGAGGGGGGGTGAATGAGTGTGGGGATATTTTTCCCAAAACTTCCTTCTTACACCAAACTCATTAGTTAGCAATCACCATTAACACATTACTCATTGTTGTCATTTATAACCAGTTAGATGTGAACACATATCAGCAAAATATATCAGCAATATATCATCAACAAGTCATCACCACAAGGAACACAAAGAACACAAGATGTATGTACAATTTTCTTTTTATTACGAACTACAATCCTTGGGGTTTTTCAGCAACAACTGAATAGAGTACAACTCTATAAGAGCATCAGCTCTATAATGAAAGACTCAGCTTACATCCTCAGCACAAACTGAGATGAGGCAACATTCCTCAACAGATATCAATCTGCAACAAGTACATGACCTATCAGTAGTGCAACCTGCATGTGTAAACGCCCTGGCTCACTACAGCCCTCGTATTTACATGGCTAGTGTATACAACAGCCTATGTATACCTTCTGAGCTATTAGGGTTTATCCTTCAAGATTAACTCAGATAGTCTACAACCAATTCATCATTCTCTTTTATCTCTCACTATCCAAACTGACCACCAACCAGTCACAACACATCCAAGCTCTCCAATAGCTTACTCATGCTCCACAACCAATCAATATGAATGTTACTCAATCATTCATAAGCAATCAACATACTATAGTCATCATATCAGTACTAAATCATAAGAGTGTTGCTCACTCCATAAACCAACATAAACCACATCATAGGAGCCATATGAATAATTTCCTAAGCATTCACAGCACAACAAGCTATACTATCCATCAAGACAATAATGTAATCATACCAATGTCTGAGTGACAGATCTGAGCCCATAGAATGCAAATTTGGAACCTGCTTCAGTCTTCAACAGCTTGTCATCGGCTCAACCACAAATCTCCATGATTTTATCCACTGTACGCTCCCTGTGCACTGACAACCTGTGTCTTGTATGCACCCTGTACACAAAAAGCTTGTGTATACACATCCTATACACAGATAGCCCACGTATGCACCAGAAAATAGGGTTTTTTTGTAATTCCGAGAATTTCTTCGTCATGATCTCAGACTTGCCAAAACTTCAATGCTTCCATGAGATCCTCCTCACGCTCTCTTTCTCAGAATAGATATTCAATCATGCTCAAGAGATCCACACCAAAGATGCTCTCACAAGAAGCTCTCCATCAATACTCCAAAAGATATCCGCACAAGAAGCTCTCCATTGATCCACAAAAAGGATGTTTTGCAAGAGACCATTGCTATCTTATTTATACTTTCATCCTCTAGGTCACTTCTAGGTCACTTAACCTATTTTCTTTATTTTTAGGGTTAACCACTTTCCATAAATAGAAATTTCTCCAATATTTTATGATTTAAATATTCCTTCTTGATTTTGTCATCTCACTTTATCATTTAAATAATATTTCTTGATTTTGTCACTTCTCTTTATTATTTAAATAATCCACCTTGACTTTGTCACTTTACTTTATCATTTGAATAATAGTTTCTTCTTTTCAAGCACTTTGACTTCTTTGACCTTGTGGGCTTCAAGCCAATATGTGAGGGTCATCCAACTTCGTAAGGCCATAAGTCTCAAACCGTGAGGAGTTATGTGGCATTCCACATAACACCGGAAATGGTATGACAAGCACTATCCATCTAGGATAGTTTCACCAACAACTTCATTGATCTTGATCTCATTATTCACATACAAGCATGGGTCCTCCAACCATTCTTCTAGGATAACTCAATCCGCAAAGAGTCTTCCCGTGAGGGCTTTCACCATAAGGGGACCACTTTGGAGTTCATCCATTTGTACACCTTATCAATCATGATAAGACAATAGTGAGTCATCTATGCATTTTTCCAACAATGCATCATATACCAATGAAACCACATCAATCCATATTCATCATGTATCAATGACAACTCGTTGATCTTCATCATATCAATGACAACTCATTGATCCATCTTCATCTATGCATTCTCATCAAGGACAATACATATTACATTACATCAATAATCAATCAATCAATCTTTTGAAATCAATCAATCACTTGACATCAATCAATCAAACCATTGTCATCAATGACAACATGATCCAACAGATATTTATTGTTCTTTCATATCATTAATAACTTTTCTTTGTTCATACTCTGTCTTTATATATTTTGAACTCCTTTTGTTTCTTTCTTCTTTAGATATTATTTTTTTTATTCATCACACTATTCTACAGACTGATTTTCTTTTGAGAGTTCATCATCATCACCATTGTTTTGTGCACCAATATCTTCTTCATCTTCTTCTTTATAAAGTATTCTTCCTTGAGCTTGTTCCTCTTCCTATGCAAAACTATGAATTTCACATTCCTTATTAGGAGTTTCATCCATTAGTTTATTGTTATCAATTTCTTCATTTTTAAGTGCAATATCTTCATCATATTTCTTGCTTTCTGCTTCAGAAATTGCCCAAGAAAGTGTGCGAGGTGGTCGGTACAGGCATTTCTTTGAAGGAAACTTACCCAGAATTTTTTTTTCGTCGTCGAATGTCAAATCGACTTCAGTACATATTACATTTTCTTAAATGTCTAAATCGACCTCCACATATCTCCTTTGTTGGTGATTATTTAAATTCAACTGGTAAAAATTTTACTTGATGGTTATATTAAAATTGATTCCCTCTCAGTTGATAGTCACTAAAGATTTGACTTGGTCTCACCCTTTTTCGTATTTGCTTCCTCATTCGACCGAAAAACATGTTTTTGGTCGACTCAAATAGGAGAAATTTCTACTTGAGTATTTCAATTCTATTCGACCCATCTTTCTTCAGCCTCGACCTGACTTGTATTTATGTTTCCTTTGACTTCGACCTTTAGGTTAATTCTTTCTTGGACCGACTCGACTTGGAATAAAACCGACTTGAGAAATTTGACTTTGGTCGTCTCGACTTGCTTTGGCCGAATTGTATTTCCCGACTCAATTTTCCTTCGACTTCGACCTTCAGTTGGTCGACTTGTCTTCAACTCGTCTTGAAATCTATCGACTTGTCTTCTCCAAATTTTTTCAATCTGCAAGCTTGCAGTCGGTCGACTTGTCTTCGATTCATCTTGCAGTTGATCGACTTCCAGATAGTCGACCTTATTTTTGTTTGAATCGACTCGACTTGTGACTCGATGGTGTCAATGCTTCCTCACCAAACATCCACCATTGACATTCTGTCTCATCTCTAGACTCTTCTTCAATTGATATTTTATTAATCACTTTTAATGAATCATGTCTTATTAACTTATTTATTTGTGATTTGTATGGATCCATATTGGATTATCCATTTACTTTTTTTATCTGGACAATTTCTTCACAGTTTCTTCTTTTGTGCATGGATGTTAATGACACAATCTCTACCTTATACAATATAGGATGGTTGTATTAAGATCATACAATATATTAGTCAATATTATCTTTCTATTGATATTCAAGTCACCTTCATAACATTATGTCCAATATTGACAACGCTTGACATTCAAGTCACATTCATAGCATTATGTCCAACCTTCATAACATTATGTCCAATATTGAAAATGCTTAACATTCAAATCACCTTCATAACAATATGTCTAATATTGACAATGCTTCTCAAACCAATCAATCAATGATACTTCACCTATTTATTGCCAACAATCAATATATTCTACCATATATGAATCAACATATCCCTGTAGAAGAGTGTCTTTACCTCCAAAACATAATGCATGAGTAGCAGTACCTCTCAAATACCTAAGAATCCACTTTACTGCCTCCCAATTGTTGGGTATGTGTTATATTCTTTGCATGTGTGTGTGTGGGCGCAACAGATTTGACAACTGTGTCTGACGATCCCAACTTCCTTCACTCTTTGTGTCGTGTGCGTTGGGCGCTTTCCTGGGGGGGTGCCAGGTGAGGCCAAGTTTGTCCCCCTTTGGTTACATGCAATGATCAGATTTGGGAGGTAGCCCGAAGCCAACGGGGTTCGTGGCAACACCCCGAAATATTTTTTGGACATTTTTGTTATTTTAGCGGATTTTGTTATTTTTAGCGGTTTTATAAATTAATCATGGATTAAGGGATTAGGGTTTTGGTCTCTACGAAATACCTAAAATATCGTATATATTGTATTGTGAATGGTGAAATTAATAAAATGAAGAGTTGAAAGGTGTGGCACCAAGGAAGGCTAGTTTTCTCTCGGTTAAGGGTTTCCAACGTAAATCTTTGTGTATTGTGTGTATGAGCCATTGATTAATTTTTGTTTTGCTTAAGAATTTGTATGCATTGCTTTACTTCACAGGTTTAAAACTTACATGTGGTATCAGAGCTCGTTTTTGGCTTTAGGGGGATGCCTTTGTTGCTGAGGGTTTGGATTGGTCTTGATAGATCAATTTTATCTTGGGTCTATGATAAACCTGGGTTCAGTGGTAGCTTTTGCAGTGGTGAATCGAGTGTAGAAAAAGGAATGGCGAGCTCTTCTAGAATCGAGATAGAGAAATTCAATGGTAAAAACTTTGAGCTATGGAAGCTCAAGATGGAGGACCTTCTTATAGACAAAGAAAAATGGATCATTGTTGATCCTGGTACACAACCTATTGGTACACGGTCTAATGGCACACAGTATACTAGTACAAAAACTACTAGTACTCAACCTACTGGTATGTCGAAGGAATATTGGGTGAAGTTGGATAGAAGAGAAAGGAGTACTATTCAACTCTGCCTGGAAGATTCAGTGTTGTTGAATGTCTCGGGAGAATCTACAACCAAGGAACTATGGGATTTAGGGAATCTGTATCAATCAAAGTCCCTGGTAAACAACTTGTTTCTTCGAAAGAAGTTGTATCATCTTAGGATGGAAGATGGAGATTATGTGATAGAAAATCTTAATGCCTTCAATACTCTGGTAAGTCAACTCGTCTTTGTTAATATTATGATTGTAGAAGAAGATAAGTGTATTACTTTGTTATGTTCTTTTCTAGACTCTTGGGATAATCTGGTTGTAGCAATTGGTAGTACCACTCAATCTACATTGAAGTATGAGGATGTAGTTTCATCCTTGTTATCTAAAGAGATGAGGTGGAAAAGCATGGATGCTCAAAGCACAGATACTTTATTTTTAAGAGGTCGTACCCAAGATAGGAATCATGGTAAGTCTTCGAGGGGGAGATCTAAATCTGCAGGTAGATCTAAGTCTCCAGGAAAATATTTGAGGAAATGTTGGTAGTGTGGTAAAGCGGGGCATTATAAGAAATATTGCAAGTCTGAGAAGGTTGATAAACCAAAGGGATTTTATAATACCTCTTCCACAGAGGTGAAAACCTCCACTAAAGAAGGAGGTGATGTTTACTTGGAATCTACAGGTATAGATGCAGACTGTGGTGTATGGTTGATCGACTCAGGGGTGTCATATCATATGACTCCTCACAAGGAGTGGTTCTATGAATATGAAAAATATGATGGTGTTGAATTATTCCTAGAAGATGACTCGACAGCCAAAATCATGGGACGTGGAAGGGTTAAGTTGTTGCTAAAATATGGAAGGATTAGAACTCTCCCTGGGGTTCTGCACATTCCAAAACTAGCCAGGAGCCTAATATCTGTAAGCAAGTTGGATGATGCAAGTGTGCATGCTATATTGGGAAAGGGAACTTGCAAGATGGTACGAGGAGCAATGGTGTTGATGAGGGGAGTTCGGTGTGGAAATATGTACAAGTTGTTGGGGAGCACTTATACTAATGGTTGTAACAGTTTTGTTGTCCCTGAGAAGAGAAATAAAGAAGACAAGATCAATATTGTCCCTGGAAAGAAGACCATGTTGTGGCATCAAAGACTGGGGCATATTAAAGAAAAGGGCCTTCGAACACTACACAGTAAAGGTTTGGTTGAAGGTATGTCTAATTGCACTCTGGATTTTGATTTATGTGAACATTACATATATGGTAAACCGGATCGAGTAAGATTCTCATCTGATGCTACAAGAGAAAAGTGGATCTTAGAGTTGATACACAGTGATGTATTTGGACCTATGCTTGTTCCATCACTAGGTAAATATGTGTATTATGTTTCATTCATAGATGATTTCTCAAGGAACACATGGATTTATTTTCTTAGAAATAAATCTGATGAGGTATTTGATAAATTTATAAAGAGTTTAAGGTTGTGGTAGAAAATCAGACAGAAAAGAAAATAAAGGTATTGAGGACAAATATTGGTGGAGAATTATGCAGAAATGAATTCGAATAATTATGTAAGAAGTGTGGTATAGCAAGGCAGAAGACTACTCCATACACACCTCAACAGAATGGAGTTGCAGAAAGGATGAACATGACATTGATGGAAAAATCAAGGAGAATTCTTAGTGGTGTCGAGTTAGGACAGGAATTTTGGGTAGAGGCAGTGGGTACATCATGGTACCTGGTCAATCGATCACCCTCATCAGCATTGGATGATAAAACTCCACACGAGGTATGGACTAGTAAGAAACCCTCTCTTGAACATCTCAGAGTGTTTTCTTTTGATGCTTATCTACATGTTCCAAAGGAAAATAGGAGTAAGCTAGATAATAAAGATAAAAAGTGTATCTTTATTGGTTATAAAGATGGTGTGAAAGGTTACAAGATTTGGAACCCATAAACTAAGAAGACTAGTTACAGTCGGGATATTGTTTTTAGAGAGGTGAAAGATGTTCCCAAACAGGAATTCCTACCAAGGCAAGAAGAACTTGAGAAAATAGAGTTTGAGTTACAAGATGCAAAATCTGAATCAATTGAAGAAGATGAAGCAGAAGAAGAAGAACCTCATACCCCAGTATTGAGGAGATCAGTGAGGGAAAGAAGGCAACCAAAAAGATATAGTCCACCTAATTTTTGTTCTAATTTTTCTTTATCTATTAATGATGATGATCCCAGAACTGTCAGGGAAGCAGTGAATTCAGAGGATAGTAAACTTTGGAAGAATGCCATGGTTGAATAAATGTATGCCTTGGATAATAATAATGAGGCATGGGATCTAGTTGAGTTTTCATCTGGAAGAAAATCTATTGGTAGAAAATGATTGTTTAAGAAGAAGTTTAATGCAGAAGGAACAGTGGAGAAATACAAAGCTTGGTTAGTATCAAAAGGTTATTCCCAAGTAGAGGGAATAGACTTTGGTGAGATTTTTTCTCGTGTTGCCAGGTTAACTTATATTAGATTTATTTTATCTATTGTTGTTGCTTTTGATATTGAAGTGGAACATATGGATGTGAAGACAGCATTCCTACATGGGGATATGGAAGAAGAAATCTACATGAAACAGCCAGAAGGATTTGTAGTGAAGGGAAAGAAAGAGTTGGTTTGTAAGCTAAAGAATTCACTATATGGTCTGAAGCAATCACCTAGGATGTGGTACCAAAAGTTTGACACATACATTCTTGGATTGGGATTTGTGATAAGTAGGGTTGATCACTGTGTATATTCCAAGCAGGTTGGTAATCAATTCATTTACGTAGTGTTGTATGTTGATGACATGTTGTTGGTAGGAAATAACATGGATGTTATCAAGGAGGCGAAATCATAGCTATCCTCCAAATTTTACATGAAGGATCTCGGTGTTGCTAACTTCATTCTGGGAATGGAGATTAAAAGAGATCGTGCAAACAGGAAACTCTGGTTGAATCAGAGAAAATATGTTGAGACGATATTGCAAAGGTTTAAAATGCATGGAAGTAAACCAATCAAGGTTCTTATTCTTATAGGTGTAAATTTATCTACAGATCAATGTCCCAAGACACAGGAAGAAGAAGAGGACATGTCCCATGTTCTGTATTCCAGTGTAGTTGGTAGTTTGATGTATGCAATGGTATGTACTAGACTGGATATTGCACATGCAGTGGGAGTTTTGAGCAAGTATATGTCAAAACCATGGAAGGAGCATTGTAAATTAGTAAAGAGGGTCTTCGAGTATTTGCATGGCACTACCAGTTATGGATTGTGCTACCAAGGAAGACTAGGATTGGACAGAGTGTTGGATATACATGGGTTTGTTGATGTAGACTGGGCTGGAGATCTATATCGCAAAATATCTACAAGTGGGTATGTGCTTAACCTATTTGGAGGAGAAATTAGTTGGATGAGAAAAAGACAAGTTGTAGTGGCACTCTCAACTACAGAAGTTGAATACATGGCAGCCACTCATGCAAGCAAGGAAGCAGTATGGTTACAGTGATTGTGTTCAGGTATTGGGTTGGTACAACAAGCAGTGAAATTAGGTTGTGACAGTCATAGTGCAATATTCCTCACAAAGAACCATGTTTATCATTCGAAGACAAAGAATATTGATGTTCAGTATCACTTTGTGAGAGACATGGTTGAAGAAAAGAAGGTGTTGTTGGAAAAGGTTGACACTTTGAAAAATGTTTCAAATTCATTGGCAAAGTCTGTGAGCACAGAGAAGTTCTCCTGGTGTAGAGTAACAATGGGCATTTTTGCCCTGGATTGTTGACTATGTAATCCTATGAACCCTTGTCTGCAAAGAAAATAACAAGTGGGAGAATTTTGGGTATATGTTATATTCTTTGCATGTGTGTGTGGGCGCGTCAGATTCGACAACTGCGTCTGACGATCCCAAATTCCTTCGCTCTTTGTGTCGTGTGCGTCAGACACTTTCTTGGGGGGGTCCCAGGGGGGGCAGGTTTCAAACCCCCTAGTTACATGCAACGATCGGCTTTGGGCGGTAGCCCAAAGCTGACGGGGTTTGGGGCAACGCCCCTAAATTTGTTTTGGGCGGTTTTTGTAATTTTAGAGGATTTTTCTATTTTTAACGGTTTTCTAAATTAATCCTAGATTAAGGGATTAGGGTTTTGGTAGCTATGGAATACCTAATATTGTATATATTGTATTGTGAATGGTGAAATTAATACAATGAAGAGTTGAAATGTGCAGCACCAAGAAAGGATGATTTTCTCCCGGTTAAGGGTTTCCAGCGTAAATCTTGTGTACTGTGTGTATGAGCCATTGAATAATTTCTATTTTTCTTAAGAATATGTATGCATTGCTTTACTTCACGGGTTTAAAAATTACACCAATGTTCTTTAACTAGATTGTTCATATACCTGCTCACAACTCCCACTACATGTGCAATATTTGTTCTTGTAAAAACTATTGCATACATCAAGCTGCCAACTACTGATGAATAAGGGACCCTCGACATGTATTATATTTCCTCATGTGTCTTGGGACACATTTCCTTAGTTCATTTGAAATGGCTGGCCAAAGGTGTAATAATTGGTTTTGAATTCTGCATTCTAAACCTCTCCAACACCTTCTTTATGTACTCACCCTGAGATAATGTCAATTTTCGATTATTCATGTCTCTTGTTATTCTCATACCAAGGATTTTCTTTGCAGCACCCAAATCCTTCATCGCAAATGAATTAGCTAATTTCTTCTTGAGAACATTTATATCCTGCATATTAGACCCTGCAACAAGCATGTCATCTACATACAATATCAAGATAATATAGCTTCCATTCTCTAGCCTTTTAAAATAAACACAGTGATCAGAATGACATCTAATATAATTGTATTCTGTCATAGACCTGTCAAACTTCAAATACCGCTACCTTGGAGCTTGATTTAGGCCATAAAAGCTCTTCTTCAACCTACATACCAAATTCTCCTTTCCTTTGACCTCATACCCCTATGGCTGCTGCATATAAATCTCTTCCTCTAAATCCCCATGGAGAAAAATTGTTTTTACATCTAACTGTTGAAGATGCAAATATTCTACTACCTCAAGATTTAAAATAGTCCTAATTGAAGTCATCTTAACAACAGGAGAATATATTTCATCAAAATCTATACTTTTCTTTTGTGCAAACCCCTTTACAACAAGTCTAGCCTTGTACTGCTTTTTTCCTCCATCGTCTTCCTTCAAATTGTAAACTCATTTATTATGCAATGCTCTTTTTCCTACAGGAAACTAAACCAAGTCCCGAGTTTAGTTATTTACCAAGGAATCCATTTCCTCTTTCATGCCTTCCTCCCACTTTCTTTTTAGTGTCTACCTGCATTGCCTCTTCATAGCATTTTGGTTCACCAGAATCAGTCAACAATAAATATTACAATGAAGGATTGTATAGTTCAGGGGGTCTACTTAACCTATAGATATTCTAACAATACTTGCAGGAGTTTGAGGTACTTGTTGCTCCTAATATTGTACATTTTGATTTTCTGGTACCTTTGGATTTATTTTTTCAGTGATCTCATCAAGCACTGTGTATTCTGCTTTTTCTTCTTCCTGTTTCCTTCCCTGCAACTGATCTTTATACATGACCTTCTCATTGAATATGACATATCTACTCCTAATGATTTTGTGATTTTCATAATCCCATAAGTGATAACCAAAATCATTAACACCATATCCAATAAAGGTACACTTCTTGGATTTTGCTTCAAGCTTTGTTCTATTTTATTTATCAATATGGACAAATGCTTCACAACTGAAAGTCTTCATAAATGAATAGTTAACCATTTTACCTATCCATGCCTCCTCTAGAATTCCACCATCCAAAGAAATTGAAGGTCCTTTTTTTATCAAGTAAACGGAAGTATCTACAGCATCTGCCCAAAAAACTAAGGGAAACCCTGCATGCAATCTCATACTCCTTGCACGCTCCATGTTGTTCATGTTCATCCTTTCTGACACACCATTTTCTTGTGGTGTTCCTGGAACTATCATCTCTCTACAAATCCCATAGTATGAACAATAATCATCAAACTCCTTGTTGCAGTATTCACCTCCATTTTCTGATATAAGACACTTCAACCTTTTTCATGTCTCATTCTCAACCAAATCTTTCCATTTCTTAAAAGTATCAAAATCATCAGATTTTTGTTGAATGCAATAAACCCAAGTTTTTCTAGTTTCATCATCAATAAAAGTAACATAATAATGAGAGCCACCAAGATATGATACTTGATTTGGTCCCCATACATCTATATGCACAGTATCTAACCTTTCACTCTTATTTTCTTTTCCGACTCTGAGAAATATAACTCTCTTATGTTTTCCATAAACACAATGCTCACAGAAATCCAAATCAATTTGTTTAATATCTGGCAACAAAATTCTTTTTTGAAGTATCTGCATCCTCTTCTCACTCATGTGTCCAAGCCTATGATTCCATAGTGTTGTATCCACTCCTATAGAAGCTAAATATATAGAAGAGTTAGTATTACCAGTACATAAATACAATGTACCTACCTTCTCTCCTTTTGCTATCACCAATGATCCTTTGGTGACCTTCCACGCCTTATCTATATATAT
>ML832145.1:0-38397 GCA_009831015.1 Picea engelmannii | reverse complement strand
CACTTGCCAACTGCCCTGTTGAAATTAGATTTTTCCTTAGATATGGTACGTGTCTTACCTCTTTCAATAACCATTGGTTTCCATTATTTTTCTTTATTTGTACCTTACCCATTCCAATAATTTTTCATGGTGCATCATCACCCAAATGAACCTCTCCAAAATCACCTTGAACATAATATAAAAAATGTTTCCTATGGGGTGTGGCATGAAATGAAGCCCCTAAATCTACTACCCAAGACTCGGAAATATTATCTACAGAAAGAATCAAAGCATCTTGTAACACATCACCTGTTACATTTTCTTCTTGATTTTTCTCTTGTTGTCCATCTCTTTGTTTCTTTGGAGCTCTGCAGTCTTTCTTCAAATGTCCTATCTTCCCACAATTCCAGCACTCTATCTTTCCCATTCTAGATTTGCATCTTCCCTTCCTATAATTCCCATGGGTCCTTGAGCCCTTTCCTCTATCCTTTTGTCTTCCCTTGTTCTCCATAGTGAACACATTACCTGAAGTCTCACATGTGCTTTTCCATTGCATTTCCTCGCTAAGGATAACACCAACAACATCATCAAATTTTAGAGTGTTTGAACCAAAGACAGAGTTACTTATAGCCATGGCCAAGCCATTCCAACTTTCTCGCAATGATCACAAGATTAGAAGAGCCTTGACCTCATAATCAAAGTCCACTTTTACAGAACTTAACTGATTAGTAACCGTATTAAATCCATTTAAATGATCTGCAACAGACCCACCTTCTGACATCTTCATATTAAATAATATCTTCAATAGAAATACCTTATTGTATGCCAAGGGTTTTTCATACAGTTTAGCCAATACGTCCATCAGCTCTATCATTGTCTTTTCTTTTGAAATATTGAAAGTCATCGACGCTTCCAGGCTTAGTCGCATCGTTCCTAGTGCCTTTCTATCAAGAACCTCCCATTCCTCCTCCTTCATGACCGTTGACTTCTTTTCTATTCCTCCCAATGGTATGAATAGATCCTTCTGATATAAATAATCTTCCATCTACATCTTTCATAACTGATATTTTTGGCCGTTAAATTTCTCGATCCTAAACTTTCCATCTTCCTCCATTTCTCCCACTCGAACCAGGAACCCTCTTTTTTTGTGAATTACCTTTCGCTATGATACCAGTTGTTAGAAAAACAGGATCGCGGAGCAATAAAATAAGACAAAATGAAGAAATAAAACACAGAATATACACAATAAAATAGAGACATAGATACACGTGGTTCACCCAATGTGGGCTACGTCCACCAAAGAAATTGGTAGGTCCTTCCTTTTTATTATCCAACAAAATGAATGGATACAACCTACAGCACACCCCTTGTAACTTCATTTTCTTTCTATCATAGTCTCCTCTCTCAGAATACAATAATCACACACATACATAGCTGCAATACAATTTCCTCATAAAAGAGGGTTTCCTTCTAGGGAAACAAACCCTAACATAACTTCTATCATCAAATCTACGACCTTATAAAAAACGGTCCAGATTGACAACAAAATTACAATATTTTACAAGGCAATTTTTCCCATTTTTTTGCTTCGGGGACGCTGCCCTAAATCCCACGCCTGGGGGGGGATACAAAACATTTTTCCACCCCCCCCCCCCCCCCCCNTTTTCCCCCCCCCCCCCCCCCCATCGGACCGCCCTGGAAATAGTTGTGGGGGGGAAACCCCCCCGTTAGAGAATGGGGTCCAAGCACGGCTGAAACAAACCTCTAAATCAATAAGGTAATTAGGCTCCACAACCAACAAAACAAGCAGGTTAAGGTAGATCAAACAATAGCAATTTTTCAAGAAAAGTATCAAAGATTCAAAGAAAACCGACAGAACCTCGAAATGGCCATGGATCATGCATTAACTTTGACCATTTCTCTGAGCAACTGGTCGAAATATTTTTTGATGGCTTACAGTAAACTAAAAGTGTAGCAAACATTATTGCAAGATCTAACATGCAGAAGGGATGTAATGACCGACTCTCGGGCATACAATTCTCTATTGGTACTAATTGAAGAAGAAAAGAAATTTGAAGCACAGTTGATCCAGTAGGAGTGATGGTGGTTCAAAGAAGGAAAAAATCCACAATTGGAAGTTGGGAATGATATAGATCGCTTTAACTAGGGAATAAATAAAGTGCATCTTATGGAAGAAAAATTTAATCCTAACTCGACAGAAGTACAAAATACTCCATTGGCAGACAAACTCAACTACTTGACCTAAATAAATTCACTTGGGGTGAAAGAACAGTACTCAATTGATGAATGGCATACTTTTGAACAATATTTGCAAATATTAGCACCTCATGCCCATCAAACTTCCTTCATTCAACCCCAACAACAACCAGTACCTTGATTGTAGTCTATACCAGCTCCTCCTCAAAGGCCATGCTTCCATTTTTTCAGTCTGAGTGCATCTGAGTCAATTTTTCTATCTCTGAGACCAACCACACAAGAAACAAGAGTTGAGGGATAAAACTGGTCAGAAGGACACCGACAGAAAAAAGATGCTAAAACATTAGACAAGGGAGTGCCTCTTAATACATGGCCTGATAGTATTCCAGAAGAACCAGTCGAATTCAAGCAAAATAACCAATAAACCAACCAATGCAAGCAAAAGAACCAATTGATTAACTAATGCAATCAAAAGAACAAGTCGACCAGCCTATGCAAACAGAGGAACCATCACAACATCAAGCCAAGAACATCCAGCAAAGTCCACAACACTAGATCAAAACAATATTATCCGAGATTAAAACATACAAGCAAATACCACTTTGACACCATACTATTTGACCTCCTCAATCTTCAAAGTACTTTTAGTAATAAGATTCTTTGTACTTTTATATTTGTAAGTCCACATCTCCTGCCTACTTGGGATGAGCAAGGCATTGAGGTGGGGGAAGATGTTGGAAGGGCTAGTCGACTCTATTGAATAGACCTGACAATCGGCCAAGTAAAAGAGTAGTCTATTGGGAGTTATCCGAGTCTATGATTCGGTTGAACGCTTAGTCAGGCTGACCGACCCATGTAGTTAGACAGTTAGAACTACCTTGTAACATAATCATGAGTATAAATATGTGCATCCATGTAACATAGAATAGGTGGTTTATTAGTTGTTGTTGCATGGTATCTTAATAAAGTGCTTATTTTCAGTCTCCCCATTATTTTTTGTTCTCTTCCTTCTCTTCTCTATGTGTGTTATTGTATATTGTTGTATATTTCTCTCTAAAAACGACTAATGGGAACACCTTAGAAACCCCTAGATTACAACAGTTGTCTTCCTTGCTTGTGCTCGATGTTGGGACTGGATTTTCTTTTGTGGTAATAATTACATGATTTCCAAGTATAAAATAGATGTTTCATATCTTGGGTTGTTTATCCTTTCATATGCATTCATTCCTCCTAAACAAACAGTAGCACTTTGCCATTTTGTGGTCCTATTTATAGTCATTTTGATTACTTGAATATTTTTAAATACAAAAATAGCATTTCCATGTATAGTATGTGCATGAATGGTTATGCTTTCGACAAATTTAACAAGAATAACCTGTTATATATGTATGGTCATCCAGGTACTCATGGGAACATTGAAAGGTTCATAAATAGTTGTAGGTGCTCATTATTTAGTGCAAATTCTTTGTTTAATGAACACTCCAATGAGAAAGAGTTATTTATCAATAGGAAGGCATCCATATTTGTTGGTGTGCATACAATATATAGTTTGTGTCATGGTGATGAGTTGCTAATAAACTATAACTTTTGTAGACCACCAACTTCTCATCAAAGACAACTTGCATTGGGACTAACTTTAGATGTCCCCTTGGGGTGTAAGAAAAAGACTAGTGAATAATTGTATTTTTGGATTTTCAATGGAATTAATGTAAATCTAATGCTTAATTATTCCTTTTTTATATAAAGTGGTTGGTTGCAGATATATTGGAAAAAGGCATTGTCTAAATGTTCTATGTTTTGGCATTTTTTGTCGAAATCGGGTGATATAAATTTGGGCAAAATCAAATTTTTTGTTGTTTAAATTGCATTTATGAATGTATAAATGGATTCAGCATGTTGAAAAACCCCTGAGGCACTCAGATTATACAAACTTAACCACTCTAATATGCATATATAATAATTTATTGCTGGATTTTGGGTAAAATCCAACAAATAATATCCCCAGAAAAGAGCCAAAACGTCGAACATTTAGATTACAACATTGGAAAACTACGGACTAGTGGTTTGTACCAAGACACAATATGAGATAAAAACATATTTTTTAGAACAAAAATGTTATCATGCCAAATGGAAACAATAATCAAGGTGATGACAACAAAACGTAATGACAGTTATTTAGAGCAATAGTCGGTCAAAATCATGGTAGAGAATAAAAATATATTTAGTGGCAATTTCACCAGCATCTTTAAGTGAGTATATTTATGGATTATTAATTATTGTCAAGTATCAATAATTCCAAAAAGTTTTTACAATACTAAAATCATTTTTTCTTCATTTTATGATGTTGAATATGAAGAAAAAAAATAACCATTTACAACCATCATCTCGCTAAAAAAAATTGTGTTGTAATTTCACGCTCTTTAATTAATTATGAATCATTTTTATTGTAATATTTGCATGTTGACACTTTTCGTAAGATTGATATGAACAAATATTGTTGTCAAGGTTGTCACTTACATTAAAGGTCTTTTTTATCCATTTTTTTTATATTTAAGATAATGATTTAGAATTATTTTTCATGAGTTTTTTTTTCCACGGGAAAAAAGCATAAATTTTATTTCAAGTAGAAAGAAAATTTACATTATGCATAATGCAAGAAGAACATGCATTTAATCAGCCAAAAATCCCATCCCGGGTAGTTCTGACACAAACAAAAAAGATATATACAAAGAGTTCATTGATCTCTGCTCCTCATCATAAATACATTCAAAATAATGTAGTTGTAAAATGCCTACCACCAGCAGAAAAAGCATAAAATTGATCCCTTATAAGAGTACCCTTGGAACATATATTTGTTGATACTAGAAGTTTGATAAAAAAAATTGTTTTGAACATCGGTGTTCCAAAATTAAGGATCTGATCCTCCATCTTTGATGCAAAAAAGTGCTAGAATCGATCATTCTTAAAGGAGACAACTTCCATCATACATATGAGATCCTAAAGAACAACATCAAAATAAAATCAGATATGTGTCATGAGTCCCACAGGGTCCAACCTGTCAACAAAGGGTTTGTGATAATATTCAAAATGTGGGCCATCTCTTTCTTCTGTAACCTACCACTGCCCCATATCCAACCGAAGACCCTCTTTAGAGAGTTTGTTGGCTTCCCTGTTTTGCTCCCTGTAAACATGGTGAATAGAGAAATTTCTATAAGTTGCCAGGATAATAAACACTTCATCAAGTAGGGGGATGATTCTAGTGTTGCGACAAGTTTGTGATTTCTTGATCCAATTTATAACCACTAAAGAGTCTCCAAATATTTGTATAGAAGTAATCCCTTTTTCCCCAGCAAAAGTAAGTAATAGTTTTAGAGCCATTAGTTCAACATAATTGTTTGTCCATGAACCCAGACCCATTTTTAGATTGAAGAAGTGGGAAATGGAAAGATGAAGTACAATCCATCCACCACAGATATGTCCATCATTTTGAGAGCCCCATTAAAGTAATCCCATGGTCGCAAATGGTCCACTGATTCTTCCACCACATTCTGAGCTGGGGGGGGGGAATATTTTCCTTGTGGAAAATGAGATAAAATGCTTAGACTTTGTGCCATTGTGTGTTTAGGAATGAACGATTTGTCTAGGAATATTGCAGCATTTTGGGCCAACCAGAATCCCCAATTAATAAGAAGTGGGAGAGATTTGATATTGTGGTTTTGTGGATTTGTAACCCAAGCCCTCCATGACTATTCAATGGATTGTCCTTTCCAACTACAGCCATGATTAAGTGCATTTGAGCACTCATCCCAAATTTGTTTGATAAAAAGAATTTTAGGAACAGATGAGTGACAGATTCCTCATCATCCTTCTAGAGAGAACACCATCACAGGCCTTCCATACACTTGTTCTTCATTTTGTCCCATGTTGGCACTTTGTTTTTTATCAAACACCATAAGAATAGGAAATATTTTAATGGGAACTTTATTTTCCATACCCTTTTCCACAACCAAGAGGGCTCCTGCTGAAGGAGATCAATATTGATCTGGGTATAACCAACTTTTGCAGTGTAAACCCCATGTGGATTATGTTGTCAAACTAGCTCATCCTCCCTATTTGTGATATGGATGTGCCCAATTTGAAGAGCCCCGAGATATGCAACCCATATGTCTGAAAAATCCTCTCGAAGGCCCAATTGTAATGCAACTTTCCAACCTTGTTCCCATACAGTGGTTTTTACCTTGTCTGCAATCTGTGCGAGGTGGAAAACCCCCCTCTCATGTAGGTTTATGCTCACAACCTGGGGAAGTAAATGACTTATAACACTACCTGCCCAAGGGTCAACACCAATTCTGATGTTGTTTCCCTTCCCCACTCGCCAAGCTAAACCTTTCCCTATAATCGAGAATGATTTTACAAGAGATTTCCAAATAATAGAACAGTTGATAGTCTCCTTCAAAGGCCTTCTTATCCATTCCTCCACTGATTATGAACTAACATATTTATGAATTACCACCTTAGTCCGGAGAATTTTTGTAGTGATCAGTCTCCAACCTACTTTGGCTGAAAGTGCCTTCGAAAAAAGGTGGATGTTTTTAAGGCCCCATCCTCCCAGCAATTTCGGAATAACCAGAACATCCCATTTAACCCAAGGCATTACAAAGTGGTCCTTTGTACCAGCCCATAAAAATCTGAAACAAGAACATCTTATCTTCTCTAATGTACCTTTTGGCACCCAAACTAATGAAACATCGGGATGGCTTCCAGAACTAATTTGACTAATACTAGTCTCCCCGCAAGAGAAATCCAACGAAAACTCCAATATTTCAATACCTTTTCTAATTTTTCCACTAGCCAGCTCCAATATTCCTTCTTCTAACTATTTGGTTTTAGATGAAATCCCAAATACTTTAATCCATCATCAAAGGGAAAACAAGCATATGGGGAGATTTTTTTATAGCACCTAATCTCCTCCTCGTCCATGAGATGGGTTGACATAGTAGATTTCTAGGCATTTATTTGCATTCTAGTTGTTCATCCAAACAGGTCCAAAATGTAGCTTAATTTCTCTTCATCCCTCCTCAGTCCACATCAAAAGATCAAAATATCATCAGCAAATAGGAGATAAGTAATCTGAAGGGTAGGGGAGATGGAAATGCCTTGAAATTCACTTTTGGATTTTTCCTCACCAATGGCCCAACTCAGACCCTCCGCAACCAGCAGGAAAAGAAGGGGAGACAATGGGCATCCTTGTCTGAGACCTCTTTCTGCAGTGAAAAAAGATGAGTTTCCTCCATTGATGAGGACAGCAAAAGATAAAGATGAGATACAAATCATGATCCAATTTATAAAAGAGAGCTCAAAACCTAGGTGGGTTAGGATCATCCTTATGTAGAGGCAAATGACTCTGTCATAGACTTTAGACAAATCAAACTTTATTATTATGCCTTTTGTCTTCCTTGACTTCATACTATGTAAATCCTCTTGAGCCACTCTTATAGCTTCATGTATATGTCTAACTACCAAAAAAACAAATTGTTCTTGTGAGATTGATTTTGAGAGGAAAGATTTTAATCTTCTACTAATGGTCTTGGATACCACCTTGTATATATTATTTCATAAGGATATAGGCTTTAAATCTTCAAAGGACTAAGGGTCATCCTTTTTGGGAATGAGAGAAATGAAAGTGGCATTTAGCGAGAGATGCATATAACCATTAATCTGAGATTCTTCAACAACCCTGAGGATGTCTTTCCCTATAATATCAAAAATTCCCATGAAAAAATCCATAGTCCACCCATATGAACCAGGACTCTTATCTTTTTGGAAGCTATGGAGCACCTCTTTGAGCTCTTCTTCTGTGATTTCCTCCGTAAGTTCCCTATTATCAACCTCATCCACAAATCTGGGGAAGAAGAGGGCTAGCTATACTATGGCATATACAAAGACTCTCCCATCATATTTGAATAAGTTTTTGAAATGGTGAGTACCCAGTTGTGCCAATTCATCAAAGGAGGAGTGGACTCTACCACTATTGTCCTTTATCTTCCAAATGGTGTTCGATATTTTCCTCCCTTTTGTATAATCTTGGAAAACTTTTGTGTTCTCATCCCCATTCTTTAGCCATAAATCTCTTCTCTTTAAATGCCATCCTGCCTCCTTCGCTTCCAATAGTTTCCTTCTCTCCTTTTCTAGGGATAATAGAGCCTCCTTTTCCTCATGTGAAGCAAACCCCCCACCCTCTGAGTCAAAGAAAGTTTGAAGTGTAGCTTCAACATTTATAAGCTCTTGCTCATCATGTTGTTTCTTCTTATGGGCCCATTCAATAGTGGCCTTTTTTTAATTTTTAAGTTTTCGAGTAAATTGCATTGCTTCCTGATCTTCAGGACCAATGGCGATCCATAGCTCCTTTATTAGGTCAAGAAATATTTCATCCTTTAGCCCAGCTGAATTGAATTTAAAAGGATTGGTTGGTTTCTTTGATCTACCAGCAACCTCCAACAAAATAGGATGATGATCCAACTCACCTCCTGATCGAACCCATTGTCTAAAAATTAGAGAAGATTCCACAAGAGGTTCAAATATCAGAAAGTGATCTAGCCTTTTGGAAATAGCATCATTCCCAACTCTCTTATTTATCCAGGTTGGGATTAGTTTGATGGGGGTGATATAAATCAGGCCTGACTCCCCCAATTTATGTCAGAAGTATTACAAGAGAGCATTTGGATGAGCTCTATGTCCCCAAGATTCAACAACTCCCAAAGAGAAATAGAGTTCGCCACCAAGGATGAGGTCCTCTCTTTTCAGGAAAGATTTATTAAGAATATTATCCCATAATGGAACACGGTCTTAGGAAGGACCATAAACATTGAGTATTGAGAAACTCATGTCCAAATCTTCCACACAGATGGTCACACCAAGACCTGATTCAAAAACCCAATAATTGATTAATTGTATAGTTCTAGTCCACCAACCAATATCCAATCCCTTCGACTGGCCCCTTGCATCCAGACCTAGAAATTCCCAACCTTTTAACAAAACCTCCAGAAGAGGTACTACCATATTTTCATCCCCCAATGTCTCCTGAAGCAATATAATTTCTGGTTGGTTTGACTCCACCGACCAATGGAGGGAAAGTTTCTTTGCAGGGTTTTGTGGGTGGGAATCCCTCCTACGGACTTAGCATTTAAGGGCTCTAATCATGCATGCAGAAAATGACCATTTCAAAGCCTTCTACTCTTTCCTATTCTCCCAACACAAAACCCCACATTCATGCAATACAAAGGTGTAAATGAGATTTGGTAACTCTTCCTTAAGTCCTTCGTTTGATGTTGATCCCTTTGCTTTCACTTGCTCTTTGATCGCAAGCCTCCTCCCAAAGTTGACCTGCATTCACACATGAACAAACAAAAAGCTATGAACATGCATTTCATATACTAATTGTTGGGTTAGTTGTGACAATATCATGAAATAAGCATTCAACTTGAACACATGATATGGCGGGACGGGAAAAGTATTCCTTTTTGTATTAATCTTGACAAGATTAAACTTACAATATGTGGTCGGCACTGCTCCTCGAAACTGGTCATGGGCTCCTCTTCAACTGTCCTCCAACTGCTTTGCTCTATACTTCTCTTTGCACAAGGATGGATAAAGGTTGGCACAAGGGGAATGCTCAATTGGGTATAGTCTCTTTACTATGATTTTCCTCCTTTCAAATGGGACCCTTACCCCTTCTTTTATAGGCTAGAAGGAGCTAGGTATTTGGTCGAATGACCGGCCATGCATGGCTGAAAATTTTAGTTAACTTTCCCAAAGTTGTGTGTTCCGTCAGAAAATTTCCTTTTTCCGTGCTTTTGTAGGTACACACGGGCTGTATTGGGGCAGCTAGCGTGTACACACGTGCAGTAATGGAGCAAGGCGCGTGGGCCTTTATAAAGGGGGTTTTTAAGAAGAGTTGTTCAGTAGTGTTTTGGCAAAGAAGGAATATGATATGACCTAATGCCAGGTAATCATATCTAGTGCAAATTAGAATTATAACATATGCCCCCTAATGTGTGAGGTCAAAAGAGCATCTGATGGCCAAAATACATTATCAATCTTCACCAACATTCCAAATAAGTGAGCCCAGGGACCAGAAATCGGGAGGTGCCATCTGCAAAATAACAATTGTTTCACCAAGGCGAGCATACCCATGCTCAGGATGAAATAAAATCATGGCTACCAATCAAATACACTGTAAATCCATGTCATATAACTATATAAAGTGTAGTCGCGAGCAATACACAGCGGAGCTACATCTCGAAATCAAAAAAGATATACATGATGTATAGTATCCATCTTCTAGAAGCTGATAAGGCCTGATGGCTGGAGCTGAGGTCTTCAGAGCTCAAGCAACAACTTCAAAATCTTCAAAACTCGGGTAGGAGTGTAATATGAGTGTACGAATTCACTACCCAGAGATCTTCGACGGCTCGTCGAGCATGGACTAGAGGATTTTGATGGTCAGACTGAAGGCTTCATTGATTTCGAACAAAGACTTGATTGGACTTTAAGGATGATCGGGCATGAGGGCAAGAGACAAACTGTAGAGGGGCCGACTCAGGCTTGGTAAAAACTTCCCTTGGACAATAGCATGAAAAATGATGAGACTCAGGCAGGATGGCATTAACATAAGTTCACGAGGCAGGAGGCAACGCAAACTCTCCATATGTTTGGAAGAATAACCAAACAGAGGAGGACACAGCTCAATGTAGCAGAAACAGCTTCCTAAGGTCATTTTAATCCCAGGGCTTGACAAACAAATGGAAGGATGTGCTTTATCCAAGGGTGACTCATTGTGCTGCCAATACAAAGAAAATACTTTTCCCTTCCTCTTTTTGGGGTATATTTGATTTTTTTTTCCTTTTTAATAATTTTGGAAAAAGAATAAAAGAATGCTACGTTACAAAGGAGGAATGAGTGTCACAAACATACGAGTTCAAGGCGCAAGGACAAGACTGGTGTTCAAAGCAAGGACACTTGAAAAAAATCCTCTAGGGGCCAAAGGTGTCAAGACGCGGAGACAAGGTGTTACAGGGCTTGCGTATAAGGCATGCTTCAGATGGTTCAGTTGAGAGAAACATGGAGCCAACATTAGGCCAAAGACGCAGGTATGAAAATGCGGTTAACAAAACACACAATGGTAACGTCCTTCGATGTAAGTTTAACGAGCCCAAAGAAGGTAAGCTCGACGGTTTTTCACATTTAGAGAGTATGAAAAAACGTAAAAGGAGACTCCAATGGGGTACCTTTTTCAAAGGTATTCTAGTCGGTTCGAAAAAGGGGTAAACTTGCACCGACAAGACGTCTATTCAAAACCATTTTAACGAGTGTGATAAAGACAAGATCACTCGGCAATTTTTTCATTTTTAAGGAGTCTGAAAAAAGCTTAACTATGGACTCCGTCAGGAATGTTCTTCTAGACCATTTTAACGAGTGTGAAAGAATAAGGTCACTTGGTGATCTTTTCAATTTTAGGGAGTCTGAAAAGAGCTTAATTATGGACTCCATGGGGGTTCCTTTTTCATAAATTTAGTCCCTCGGGCCTGAAAAAGGGTTAAAATTATACCTGAGGGTACTCTTCTAGATAACCGAGGTTTCTAGAGTATACCTTTGTTCGTACAGTTGACCATCCAGACCGAAAAAAGGGTAAACTACCATCGGACAGACGTGCCTTCAAATTTTAGTTTAACGAGCATGAAGGGAAACAAGATTGCTCGACAATCTTTTCATGTTTTGAGGGTCTGAAAAGGGCTTAAAAGAAGACCCGTTATGTTTTGGGAGTCCCGAGGGTGAGATCAAGAGTGATAAGGAATCATGCAAATGAGGCTTAAACTCGTGATCATGAAAAATTAAAAGGGACTCCCGAGCCTATAGTCATTCGTGACAGCACAGACACCATAATGAAACCAGGATCTACTTAGGGCATCCATGTTACGGTAAGCTCTAGCACCAAATTACGACACTTCTAAAGAAGCAATAATGGTTCTGTGTCACAACTTGGTGGGATCGATCCTATGAAAAAGCAGAAAAGACAATAAGATGCAGAAAGTGGAGGTGGAATCCTGACTTAAATGCAACGAGTTGGAAAAAATGACTTTTTACCAAAGGACCGTCAAAACGCCCCAAATCTCAAAAAAAAAAAAAAAATCCCAATACCCAAAGTAATACTTCCCGTGACTATCCAAAGAAGACTCTTGAATCATCTTAAATGATTTTCAGTTTAGAAAAAATGACAAATGGATCCGAAAATTGACAGAAAAAGGCCAAAACCTCTATAAATAGAAGTTGGCAGCTCATTATCACCATTGTTAATTCAGAATTTGACTAAAAGCCAAAACTGCCCCTTTGTGAAATGAATTGATTATGGGAGCCTCGGTGGATGAAACAACCATCCGCTTGGACCAAGTAAGTATAAACTACCTCATCTTGCAATCTAATTCTTTATTTATGCATTTAGTTTCATTTTTGGGGGGGGGCTCAACCTTCAAAATGTCGGCCCTACGTCCACGTGGGTTGTCCTATGAAAACCCGCATGTACACTCGCTTTGTCTTATAGAAGACCGCATGTACACGCAACTGTCATCACAACAGCCCACGTGGACCCTCCATTTAGTGCAAAAAAATTAAAAAAAAAAGAGTTAACCCTCCTAAACTTTGCCCATGTGCAGGATGTATGTGCACTAGAGAGAAAGAGAGCATGAGGATGTTAGTGCACTAGTTGGGGAAGACCCTAATGTTGTTGATACGTTAATGCAATGTGGATTGTTAAAAAAAATTATGTGTCCTTTCATGTGAGAACAACCTAGGCTATTGAATGCCTTGGTTGACTATTGGCATCCAGACGCAAAGGCCTTTATGCTAGAGGGGCAGTCGTTGGTTCCAACGACAGAGGATATATACTTTTTGGTTGGCCTCTCCAGGAGAGGGTAACCAGTCAATTTTTGTACGTTTCCCTCTGGGCCTCATAATATATCGGAGTTGATTGGACTCCATTGTAAGGCAAGTACAGATCGGACGAGCTCACAAGTGCCAATAAGAAAGATCTCAGACTTAGCACTGTAGGCGATCGTGTTGCTCATCGGGTGGATTACGAGGTCTACGACTTTGCATCAGGCGTCCCATGCATAGATGAACTATGCAGTTCATTTCTTAAATGCGTAGAATTTTGATTGGAGTACCACATTACTGGATTGTATGAAGAGGCAGCTAACAGACTGTCGGTTGCGGACTCAGAGGAACTTTGGGTTTGGAACGATTCTTTGCTCTTTCTTCTTTGAAAGAGTGCCCAGTTTCAGCCCTCAAGAGGTGGTACGAGGGCATCAGGCCTCTCTTCCCGCGATATGCAGATGGGCGGTGTTTTTGCCATGACAGGGGGGAGGAAGGACCAATGAGTCCTTTGATGACAACTTTTTTGCTTGGTTGTCGCAACAGATCCCATTCATAGAGGATTACCCTTATGCTAGGATTGACTTCTTGAGATATCCTGAGATACCGGTACCTCCCGGCTAGGAGCGAAGAGAGATGGGTAAGCTTGTTTTTGTGCTTTTGTTTTTTTTTGTTGTTGTTGTTTTTATATATATCATTTTTTGTTTTTATGCTAGAGCATTTGACAGATGTGTGTTTATTATGTACAGATGTGGGGCCAATGCGACCAGCGGATTACGCGAGGAACAGGCGACGTCCTCATCTAGGGGCCGCACCCACCGCCGCAGGGGTGCCAGCAGTAGCAGGAGAGCTTCCATCCGGTGAGGTTGAGAGGGTTCTGAGACGAGTAGAGAGAAATTTTACCTCGCTCACTCGCACAGTCCCCATGGTAGAGATTGAGGATATGCCACCATTTATGGAGCCTCACGTAGTGGGGGCACCACAGACATGGGTCCAGCTTTTTCGGTGTTTGGCAAACACCGTTGATTATTACAACAGGGCCCACAGGCCCCGTCCTTAGTTAGGCTGGACTTTTCACGTGCCAAGGGCACTACTTGTATATTATTTTTTTGAGGGCATAAGCCCCATGACTCGTTACTGGTCGTATTTTTGAGGCGCTTGCACCCACCTATGTACTCTAATGATTTTGATATTATATATGGATTTTTATGTCTTTTTATGTCTTATGGATTATACTTTATTTTTTAAAAATGTATTTTACATGTGCATGTGTATGTATTTCTTATATGTGTGTGAGATGCCAATCTAAAATTTGATTAGCTAGAGTATCCGTGACTTGATTTAATCTCCTAGGAACATGAAAATATGTAATATAATCAAATCTTCATTCTAAGAGACGTACCCTAAGGAATCGTCGGTGTAAAGTAGGATCATGAACATGGTAAACTCTATTTAACTGAGACACAACTAGCTGAGCATCTAAATAGACCCGGAGGTGAGAGATACCAAATGACAAAGCGTCACGAAGCAACTCAATAATTGTGTTGTATTCAGCGACATTGTTTGTGGTGTTGCCTAAACATATACCTCCTAAAGATAATAACTGGCCTTGAGGTGTAAAAATTACCCAAGCTGCGAAGGCAAGCCTCCGAGTGTGTCAGCTAGCACCGTCTATGTATCCAATGAACACCTCTGATTCACTTGACATATGCCACAATGACAAAAGATAACATCAAAAAATGACACGTCCATAAAACCAAAAGAAACCAAAAAGTAATAGTACAAAGACTATACATATGTTACAAAAAGTTACCCAAGGTGACCTACCTATGAGTAATACTTCTTGAGGTAGAGCCCATTTCTAGGCTCTGCCAAAGCATGTCCCTCAAAATCTTCTAGACGATAAGCACCATTTTTTAGAACCTCTTTTATAATGAAAGGTCTGAACCACATGGGTTTGAACTGGCCTGGCCCCAGGGGGTCCTTATCTTGGTCATATACTAGGACAAGGTCACCTTCTGAGAAAATATGAGGACGAACGGACCGATCATACTGACACTTGAATTTTTGTTTGTGAGCCTCGTTGGCCAGGGCCGCATCACGACATTGCTCATTGAGCTACTCAAGGTATAATAACTGCTCTTCAAGTAGAGAAGTGTCTGGAAGTAACTGTACTGCCAACTTTAGGGGTGGGATCTAACATTCTATAGGCAAGACTGCTTCCAGCCTGTAAATGAGTTGAAAAGGTGAGAAATCGGTTGCAGTTTTAACAGACGTTCGGTAAGCCCATAATGTCGAGTATAACATCAAATGCCAATTTGACTTGATCGAATTGATTGTTCATTGTAGGATGGTCTTAAGAGATTTATTTACATCTTCCACCTGGCCATTCACTTGGGAGTAGTAGGGTGACGAATGTTCTTGCCGCAACCCAAGATTTGATGTTAATTTGGTCATCATTTGGTTCTGAAAGTGACTGCCATGGTCAGTGACAATCTCTCTCGGGACATCGAACCTTGCAATTATGTGGTTGAACAAAAGGAGATTTGCAGTCTCTCCATCGTCTTTAAATGTTGGCATAGCTTCGACCCACTTCGTGAAGTAGTCTACGGATACAATGATATAACGGTGCCCCCTTGCTGAAGGAGGGTTGCATGTAGTGTAATCAATCCCCCACTTGGTGAAGGGACCAACTGTGATGACAGGAAACATGGGAGCGGGATGTGCCCTCATCTTCCAAGAGAAGATCTGACACAGGTGGCACTTCTTGACCAATTTGATACAATCTTTGATTAACGTTTGCCAGAAGTAATTGGCTCGTAAAATATTTTGGGTTGTTTCCAACCTAGACAAATGACCGCCACATGCTCCAATATGGCATTCGTTAAGCACGATAACAACTTCTTCTTGAGTGAGACATCGGCGAAGGATGCAATCTACACCTCGACGATACAAAGTGTCATCGAGTATGAGATAGATCTTAGCCTGATGGCGTATACGGCAACGCTCATCGTGAGAAGCATAGGTGGGGCACTTCAAAGTCTGGAGATAGACAAGTAAATATCCATACCAGGGATCTGAAGATGTGATCAAAAGCATGTCTCCTCTAATAGGCGACTCTTCGGGCATAACCTCACCAGATTCAACCGGAAGTTCCGAGATGAGTTTCGCAAAGACCAATGACTTTTTTTATTTCGCCGAAACAAAATCTAAGTCAAATTCCTAGAGGACAACTATCCATCTACTGATATTTCCGCCAATGACATGTCGTGTTAATACATATTGAAATGGATTCACAATGGCAACGACAGTGGTCTTGCGAAACAAAATATAATGACGGAACCGTTGAACAGCATGAACGGCTGCCAACGCCAGTTTTTCAATATGGGAATAATTGAGTTCCGGTCCAACCAGGCCTCGGCTCAGGTAATAAATCACATATTCTGAGAGGAATTCATCCTCCTGAACTAATACCATACCGATAGTCGACTCTGTCGCAACCAAGTACAATAAGAAATCTTTGTTATAATTAGGTGGTCGGAGCAGAGGAGCGGTCGTGAGGGCATGTTTCAATGCGTTGAAAGAGTGTTGAGCGGCTTCATCCCAATGAAAAGGGACGTCTTTATTTAGAAAACGCATAAAGCCCTTTGTGATCTCGGCATAGTTGGCTATGAAACGCCTCAAAAAGTTTGTTTTTCCCTGTAAACTTTGAAGCTGAAGAATTGAACATGGGGGAGGCAACTGAAGTATTGCCTCCACCTTGATAGGATCAACCATGATCCCTGTTGTTGAGACTATGAAACTGAGCAGTCGTCCTGACGTTATGCAAAATCTGCATTTGTTTAGATTCAAGTGAATCCAGAAGTAGTGACATCATTCAAAGATAAGTCGGAGGTGTGTGGGATGATCCATTCTCTTACGAGATCATGATGCTAAATCATCTAAAGAGGCTTTGACTATATGCTTGAGATCATGGAAAGCAAAAGACATGGCCCACTGGAAGGTAGCTCCATCATTTTTGAGACCAAAAGGCATCTTACGATAGGCAAATGTACCCCATGGACAGATGAAAGTTGTTTTGTGTTGGTCTTCGGGTTTGATTTGTATCTGATTATATCCCGAAAAACCATCCATGAAAGAAAAAGCCTCGCAACCAGTGCATTCATCGACTATCTGGTCAATGAATGGTGTGGGAAAATTATCTTTTGGACAGGCTTTGTTCAAATCACGAAAAACCATACATACGCGAATCGTGCCCTGTTTCTTGTTGATCGACACAGGATTTGAAACCCATTGGGTCAAATGGACAGGATAGATAAAACCTTCTTTGAGCAGTTTCTCTACTTCAACCTTAATAACTGTTGCCTTCCTGGGATTAACTGGACGAAGTTTCTGTCGAACTGGTTTGGCATCACGATAAGTTGTGATTTCATGTTCGACTATTTTTGTATCAATGCCTGGCATTTCCTCGTAAGACCAGGCAAAAACGTAGTGGAATTCTTTAAATAAGTCTATGTAGATTTGAATCTCTTCGGGGGAACACTCAGCTTTGATGAAAACATTCTCCACGATGCCAGGGGTTCTGGAGATATTAATCGGTATAGTTTCAGCGATAGTTTCCATATTACCCTCGGCATAAACGTCATGTGTAGCCAAGGGATTGATAGGACAAGACCTATCTCCAGTCATAGTCAAGGTGAATTCCCTTGCTTCAATTCTACTTAACTTTGGGAGGAAGTATGATCTGTGATGGAGATTGTCCCAGGGTTTGTCCGAACTAGTCATTGCTTCAATGATTGCTTCATCTAAGGGAAAGACTAAGTCTAACGAATCGGTATCAGCGAGGGAACCTTGAGCCCAAATAGGCTCTAGAATCAGATATAACTCTTGTGCAGGAGTTGGATCGGTGTCGGTTGAATCTTGTTGGACTAAAGAGTACGTTTCTTCTTCTAAAGACAAGGGCATGGACATACCATGGTGTCATGTCCCTTCCATCGTGGCTGATGGGGAAGGAAGAATCCATGGATCGTCGAAGTAAGTCGTGCAAAATGACAAAACTTGGAAAATATCAACCTTATGGTGGTCTAATATAAACTTGACATCGCCCTGAGGAGGAGGGTAATCGAAAGCACCCATCAAAGGTGGGCACAAACCAACCCCTATGTTGACGATGCATGGTTGAGGATTATCAATCATCGGGACCGCGGATGCCCCCAATGAAGGGTCAGGTCGGGAGAAGGACAATTGATCAATGGTCATGATCCGGCCCTCGTGTGGAAACAACAAGACCCAAGAAAATGTAGTGGCCACTGCTTGCATGGCATAGGTCCAACTCTTACCTAACAAGAGATTGTAGTCGAGGGATGCGTCGACTACTTCTACCTCGACGCACATGGTCTTCCCTCCTAACTGCACGGGGAAAGAGGGGATGATTTCATGTGGTCAAAACGAAGGACCGTCGAAAATGGTAAGAAGATTAGGTGACGGAGACAAAACGGGTTTGCCAATGGCCTTCCAACACGCCAACAACATGACGCATGTCAAGGCACCCTCATCAACCACCGTGTGGAAAATGTTCCGAGTAAAATTTTTCGTTGGGTAAGCCACTACTATCTGAAATTATATGTGGTAAGGGAGACGAGGTTTTAAGTCGGTTGTATCCAGCCTGATTGTACCTGGATAACAAGTCTCGGCAGATCCTAAAGAGGCTAACAAAGCTTTCCTCTGGGAAGGGCAGCTTTGGAGGACCTCCAAAGCAGACATCGCACAAGGGGTTTGAGACAAATCCTCCACCATAGAATAGCTCTGGGCGGCCCTTGCGTTTGGATTGTGAGAAGCTTTCTTGAACGCACCTTTTGGGATGCATGTTATTGTTTCACCCAAAGTCTTCTCGATCTGGAGAGGAAGAGATGGAATTTCAACTTCTTTACCTTTCTCAGAGGTGCTTGGCTTATTGTAGTCATGTGCTCTAGTCGATATAAAAGCATCACCTTTCATTATATACACATTCGCAGATGCAGGATTGTTCAAAGACGAAGAGGGTCCTTGACTGCCCCCTTCCGCGCTTGTAGAGGCTTAGGTTAGGTTTTTCCCATGTTGAAATGGATTCGTTAACGCAGTAGTCTGCTGCTGTGACACAAAATTTTGGGCCTCTGCAAGCCGAGGGCACTGGTGGGTCAGGTGGTCTTCCGCGCACAGGTTACACGGATATTTTGCCTTCCGTTTCTCAGTGTTGCCCCCGCCAGCATTATTAGTGGGTTTCTTATCCCCCTTACTCTTTTTACGTTGTTTTTTATTTCCATCAGGCTGTTGGGTGGCCTTCAGATTTGTCAATTGCACACTGTGTACATCCGACATTTGGGTAGGGGGAGGAGCCAAAACAGTAGTTTGGATAACCGTTGTGTGTTGTATAGACAATTGTTGCAATTGTTTTGTCAGTTGTTCAGTGGGCTTTGTTTGTGTTGAACCTACAATACCATCGGCATGTGGTCCATCTCTCTATCTGGTTTTATCAAGTATGGATCGTGGTGCATCCGGAAAAATCTCGTACAGTAAACCAGACTGAGAATAAATTAGCTCAAGTTATTGATCTCTCATGATGGCATCTTCTTCGGAAAACACTCCCGACGTTGCAACATCTTTGGATAGTTGTTGGACCAAAGACTTAAGGAACCACTCAAGCAAGAATGTTGGTGGGACTGGTACCTTAATCAAACTCTTATGGCGTCTCCATTCTCAGATGTGATCAGAGATATGGTCCACTTTTGTCCGTTCGAAATTGGCCAGCAATTCTGTGTCGGCGTCGTATTTCACGGGTAATTGGAAATGGTTTAGGAACGCCATTGCCAATTCTCCGAAGGAAGAATATCTCGAGCAGTCGAGCTCAATGTACCATTTTGTAGCACTCCCAATGAGAGTGCGTTGAAACAATCGCAATTGTACGGGGTTGTCTTTCAACGAATTAGACGAGCACCAAAGATGGAAGGTGGTCACATGATCCCCTGGATCTTCGTTAGGCTTGTCTTTGAACTTTGGTATGTCTGAAGGCAATTTCGTCGGCATAGGGAACCAACGTGGATCATGACAAATGGGGTCATTCAACAACCTTGTCAAGTCTGGCAAATGTAAGGTTGCCAAGAAAGGTAGTTTTGGTTGTTGTTGATGATAACCATGGAAAAAGGGGCCTGGATTTTGACTGGCACCAGGTTTCCAGGGAAAATTGGGTTGCTGGCTGGGGTTCTGGTAAAAACCATGGCCATGACCAGCGTATGGATTTTGTGTTTGAGGAGACATCATCGGTTGATTCTTGAAATAGGACGTAGATGGTTGGGTGTGCATTACATTCGAAGGACTTTGGGAAGGGTTGCCCCATGTCCCATGGGCATAGGTACTGCACCTTGCCCCACGTCGATTAGTGGTTGGAGTTTCAGGTGGACCGAGAGCTTCTGCTCCAAGGTCTGAAATAGTTGGTTCCTCCAGATGTTGGTCGGGCACAGTTTCCTATGACCCAGTCACTTCAAAAGACCCTTATTGGTCAAGCTTTCACCTTAGCGGTGGCGGGGATGGCTCCAGTGTAACCGGTGGCAGGCCAAGAAGCCTTCATGATCGGTGGAGCTCGTGATCCTCCACTGTGTGAGAATATCAAAGACACACTAGGGATTTCTATTCGTTCAAAAACAAGATACACTAGAAAAAAGACCCTACAAGATAAAACAAGCAAACACTAAACTAGTTGGAAGAACAGCTACAATAACCAACACTAGAGCAACTTACCGGTGCAAGTGAAACTCGAACATGGAAGCACCCTCTAGGTATACTCTGCAAAGTGTGGCCCGATGTCTATCCTAGGTACTGCGGTATACCCCCGTAGTCACCTGTGTATGTCTCTAAAAAATATAGGCAACTAGGTTGCCAGCGCGCGAACAGTCACCAGGTGGGTACAGTTGGCAGTCGGGTAGACCACAATGAGCAGGGTATCAAGCCCAAAACCTGTCAAGGGTATCAAAAGAAAGTGGTCCGGAAGACAAATGAGGACCTCGAATAGATTCGAGACCCATGAAGCTCCGTGGAAAATGCAATCGACGGAATCCCAAGACAAGCCCTCTATATGTGTTCTCCACTACGATTGGTTCGGATTTGGAGGGGTTATCTCTACTACCTTTCCACACGCAACCTCGTGTTTAGCCCTTGTGTTAGAGGGGGGTCCCGGATAACTTTCACGATATTGGACTTTTAACACTCCCTAGCACAGACTCTTATGTATGTTTTTCAACCTTGAAGAGTTTCCTCTCCAACCTAAATCAAGGCTCTAGCCTAGACTAATTGATGGACCCTACAAACATAAAGTCTAGTTGATTTTAATAAATCGTTAATTTTTAATGGCTTGTCTTAAGTCAAAGGTTATGAAATTGAAGCTAATGATGTTTGAGAGATGAAAGAAAAGATAAACTGAAAGCTGGAAACAAAATAACTTCTTCTTCACACAATTCTTAATCAACTTTTCAAACTAAAATTTTTTCTAAGATCTTTGAACAGCAAACTCAAAACAGGATTTCGCTCGACTATGAGCTACTAATTGTCCTAAGTAAATAGTCAAGAACTTATGAAAACAAAACTTTTCCTAGTTACTAATGCAAATCAACAACTACTTAACCAAATCAAGAAATAAAAGAATTTTCTTTTTTTATTTGAAAGCTCACAAAGAAAAAAGGAAAAATATCGACAAGTAAAGACCAAGAAAACTTCTGGCCCAAGCACAGATCACAAAGAGTCACTTTAAAAATAACACACAAGCAGATTAAAATGGACTCTCACACTTGTCTGAAAACCCTATAAAAGGAAAATTTTGAGGAAAACTTCTTAATGAAAAAGAAATCTATTGTTGTGATGAAACCTAAGTTACTGACCTCTATGACAGAGACCAAAAAACCTGAGAGGTATAAACTCTTGACAAAGAAAAGGATGATTGCCTCTCCTTAAACAAAAAAATTTCTCCACAGGAATGCTGCTGACAATTCAACAGCCAGCGTGTGCATGTCAGTTGTGTAAAGTCGGGGTGTGTGTACACACGTCCAGACCTTATGCAGGTCACATGTACTTGTGAAACTCTTCAAAAATGAAAATACAAGCAATCAAGCACTGGCAGAGACTACTGGTATTGAGAACTAGAATCTCTTGAAGACTCAGAAACTTACTTTGTCAAAAAAAAGAAAACAATTCAAGGAAAATTTCATAGAACAAAACCAATCTGAGGTGGAACCTAAGCTATAAAAATGCAAACACAGAGCCCAAAATGAGTTCCAGAAAACCCCTGAGAAGGATCACTTCTGACAGGGGAGAGGATGACTTCCTCTCTAAAAGAAATCTTCTGAAATCATACACGTGACTGACACTTCATCAGCTAGCGTGTACACGTGGGTTGTGTGAAGGTAGGGCACGGGTACACGCATGCAGGCCTTATACAGGCCGCATGTACCTCTATGGGTCCCGTAAAAAAAAAATTCACCCAAGCAAAGAAACAAAGATAATTGGTATGGAAGACCAGAATCTCTGTTAGCTCAGACTTTTGTAGAAACTTTAAAAATAAGAAATGAAACCAAATTTTTTTCTTTAAAAAATACCCAAGAAAAATATTCCTAGAAACCCTAGAGATCCCCAGTATGGTCACCAATTCTCTTGTGGGTGGGAATCCCTCCTACGGACTTAGCATTTAAAGGCTCTAATCATGCATGCAGAAAATGACCATTTCAAAGGCTTCTACTCTTTCCTATTCTCCCAACACAAAACCCCACATTCATGCAATACAAAGGTGTAAATGAGATTCGGTAACTCTACCTTAAGTCATTTGTTTGATGTCGATCCCTTTGCGTTCACTCGCTCTTTGATCGCAAGCCTCCTCCCAAAGCTAACCTGGATTCACACATGAACAAACAAAAATCTGTGAACATGCATTTCATATACTAATTGTTGGGTTAGTTGTTACAATATCATGAAATAAACATTCAACTTGAACACATGATATGGTGGGACGGGAAAAGTATTCCTTTTTGTATTAATCCTCACAAGAGTAAACTTACAATATGTGGTTGGCACTGCTCCTCGAAACTGGTCCTGGGCTCCTCTTCAACTGTCCTCCAACTTCTTTGCTCTATACTTCTCTTTGCACAAGGATGGCTAAAGGTTGGGACAAGGGGAATGCTCAATTGGGTATAGTCTCTTTACTATGATTTTCCTCCTTTCAAATGGGACCTTTACCCCTTCTTTTATAAGCTAGAAGGAGCTAGGTATTTGGTTGAATGACCAACCATGCATGGCCGAAAGGTTTAGTTAACTTGCCCAAAGCTATGTGTTATGTTAGCAACTTTCATTTTCCCGTGATTTTGTAGGTACACGCGGGTTGTATTGGGGAATCTAGCGTGTACACGTGTGCAGTAATGGACCAGGGCGTGTGGGCCTTTATAAAGGGGGTTTTTAAGGAGAGTTGTTCAGTAGTGTTTTGGCAAAGAAGGAATCTGAGATGGCATGATGCCAGGTAAGCATATCTAGTGCAAATTAGGGTTATAACATAGGGCTCGCCACACCCCTACAATTTAAAGAGAGCACCCTCATTCAGAAACCCCAGTAGGGGTGTGCACTGCTCTAAGGGCCCCTGTGATGGAGAGTCGACAATCGGCTGCCATATCCATGGAAGCCCTAGATTTTTCTTTGGAAAATTTGGATCTTCTTCCCCTCCCCTTTCTGCTAACGATTAGAAAAGGGTTTGTGCCCAACCCATCTGAATTTTGGATTGAATCCCCAATGGCCAGAATGTGTCTATTCCTTAATTGATAAACCACCAAATCCTCCTCTGAATCTTTTAAGGATTCCAAGAAAAAACTAGCAGGAGGGGCGGGATCTGGGATTGGGATAAGGGAAAAAATAAGATTTTCCAGAGGGGGGTCAGAAGAATTAAAAGGATAAGGAGGGGGGGGAATCGGGGAGAAAGGGAGACTCTTCAAAGATCCTGCCCAGTTTTTAACTAAAATAGATAATGACTGAAACAAAAAATTAAATAGGGTATGAAACATTGTGGCATACCCATTTGAGTGGTTACGCCTTGCTAGACCAATTTTGCAGCTACTTCATAATGATATGGAGGGCCTCGACCCAAGCATGCCACATGAACCGAACAAGGGGAGGATACCCTATCCTAACAAAGCATATATTTCTTGGAGGAATGTTTCCATTCCTCACCCGCTCCTAAACTTTCCCTTCCTTGTTTCATTATATTCGCAAAGGAGGCCACCCCGACGAATGAGGCTCCGCGTTTTTTGCCCAAACCCATAAATACCTTTCTTCTTATTCCTCATGGGAAGGGTACAACTGATGGCATTATGGCCATGCTTGTGACATATGCAACATTTAAAGGGGATTCCTTCATAGTCCAGCTTTTTCATAAAGGAGTTTTATCCCCAAGACAATTATATTTCCTCTGCCAAACTCTTACGGATGTTTAAAGAGACTAAGATGTGAGCCATCGACATTTTTATAGAACAAAAAAAAGACATATCGGCATCCATATAAAAACCCAAGGCATTTCCCAAACACCCAAAGCCCTTCGGCATCCACAGTTACGGAGGCAAACCCGACAGTCGTACCCAGATTGGTAACTCAACGATTATCTCTTGACTAGCATCAAAGAAAAGCCTCCACCTCTTCAGCAACACCAGTGTCGAGTATATACACCATGGACTCTTCAAAACCCTTGAGATGTTCGTCAAGGTCTGGAACCAAAACATAAACCATCCTTTTGACAATGACTGAACCAAAGGCATAAGATCCACCTTGTCTGACCAAGACTTATCTACCCAGTCCCTAAGGGTATTAATACCCAAATGGTGCCCATTTACATGGCCTACGACTATCGCCTTCACCATTTCTGAAACCTGTGGAAGCATAACATCGTCCCCAAGGGCCAATTTTTGGGGTTTTGGGACTATTTTTATGTTGGCCTAAAAATTTTGAGATTTTTTATTTTTTGAGACAACCTTTTATCCTTCCCCAAAACCACCTGAGGAAATTATTCATAAGCGTCCTTCCTAAGGCTCTACATGGTGTGAAAAACCTCGCCCCAAAGCCTCCACTCTAGCGGCCTGCGTTGACAATACATGAGGAGAAACAATTAAATTCGACGGGTCAAGGGATGAGAAATTACCCCGATCATTCCCCTCAATCACATAGTCCATAACATTCTCATAGAACCCTGCATGTGGAGGCCAACACAGTCTCAGAAAGGTCGATCCAATACCTTCACCTCCTAGCAACCCCGAGACCATGGAAAAGTAGGAGAAAGGAGGGTTTTTTGGCCCCAGTCCCACAAAAGGAAGCTTCGGGGAAAACCCCCTTTCCAGTTTCCATTCATGAGCCCTGACCTTCAATGGAATAACCTTAGTGAGATTCCCAGGGGGTGTGGTGAATAAAATTCTAAACGAGCCCATCTTGGGACCCATATCAAGGCCTAGATCTGCATCCACCACAGACTGGGAGGCAAGAGAAACCCCAAAGATAGGAACACAAGCCTGAGTGCTAGGTTTGGGAGCAGCTACCAAATATCCTTCCATCGCGGTAGAAAACAACGAATTAGTGACTAACGCATAGAGAGAGCCACCTGGCACTATCCAAATTTGTTGAGACTCATAAAAATCTCCTGAAAAATCCAATAACTCATCTACTCTATCCATCACTCCTGAAAAGTGAAAAAACCAACGACTGGTCACCGGTAGAGAAAACCAGAGAGGACATTAACCATCCAGCGAGGGTTTCTATAGCCGCGGGTCGTATCTAGCAACCCAACACCGTGGCCTGCGGCTAGGGTTTTCACATCATGCCTCTCTTCTTTTTCACTCATCAATTCATAATCGTTAATAATAAAATATTTCATCAAACAAATTGATTTAATAAATTAATCAAATCTGAATTAGAATTGTTTTCATGATTTAATATGCAAGTTTTTATCACTCTTTATAAAATTAATATTAACAAGTGTTATTATCTAGGAAACTTTAGTTGAAGATATATTTTTATCTATTTGTATATTTAATATTAAATTTAGAATTATTTTCATTATTTAATAGAAGGTTTAATCAAACAAATTGATTTTAAAAATTAATCAATATTGATTTATTGTTGTATTTAATTATCAAAATTTTAATTTTATAGATATTAATAATAAGTTTAATAAAATTATTTAAGAATAAATTTTAAAAATATGATTTAATAAATAAAAAATTGATTTAAAAAATTAATCAAAGCATTTTATAATCAAATTTGTAAACATGTTTAATCAACATATCCTATCTCCCTTGAAAACAAATAATTCACATTGAAAAAAAGTTAAACATTATATGGCATTGAATGATTACTATAAGTCTTTACAATCACAATCTAAACTAAATGATTTCATATAACTAGAGTTAAATGTTATATGGCATCTCAAATTTAATTTAAAAACAAAGAAATCATTAATAATGTTAATAATTAACATATTACACATAATATATTTATTATAAATCAAACATCTATTATAAATGGGCTATGCATCACATAAAAAATGAATGATGTAAACACGAGTAATTTTATTAATGGTGGAGTCATTGATTACATTGACATAAGTCCTCTTTAATTTGGCTAATAGGTGGTTGAATAATTTAATTGTCTTTTCTCAATAACATCTAAACTAATTCATGTCATAATTAAATAGTAAGGCCACTTATTAATGTGTCTTTATTACATTTTTTTGCATTAGACATATTGGAGCATTATACTCCAACACCCCCTCTTAATGCTATAATTATAAATCTTTGATTGATAACAACAAAAACATAAAAGAAAAGTGTTAAGGATGAGACAAGTCCCCATGCCATCACCTATTGACCGTCCCATCCCCCACGAGGCAACAAAAGGTAGTACATGGACACAGTTGCAAATAGGCAAGGCTCCCATGTGTAAGCCTTATTAGGTAACTGCAAATAGTGAAGACCACCAACATAGGACAACTCCCACACTAGAGGTTACTCACAACCCTACAAGGAATCATGGTAGCACGTATTGATAGAGTTCTCATGGTAAAACGCTTGATATTGCAACTCATTCACCATTACAGTGTTGTATGGAGGACAAAGAGGTGGTCGAACCTTCCAATTCTACTCATGATGAGCAATATTCTTGTTAAAACGGAAGCCTCGATCACGTCCCGCCTCAATAGTCGGCACTTCCATTATACACTAGAGAGAAATATTATTAGTAATGGAATGGATTGAGGAGTCCCAATGTTTATATATCAAGCACCATTGAGTCCAAAGGAGATAGGGGAAGAGTAGGAGTTAAATATGGAGGGGGTTGGACCAACATAACCACCTGCTCATCGAGGTCAACTTCCGGGCACCTGTGTAATACAACAACCAATATGCCACTTTGAGCACCAAAAGAATTAAATAGATGCTCAGTGACTAACCATAGGCTTTGAGAAGAGGCATAATCCATCCACCATTTAGAAAATTCAAGAGCTAGGGGAGAAAGTTCACCAGTAATGCATGGATAGATGAAGAATTGGCTAACATAGTGTTGGACACCGGGCACACCAAGAGTTGTTTTATTCAATTCTCTGATACCCTTGACCTACATTGGAAAAACAAAGAAGTCATACCATGAGACTATGACAAACTGGAGGAATGCCACACCAAGGCTCTATTAAATTCAAGATGAACTCAAGAAGATGAATGCCAACTACCACTCTCTCCTACATGTAGTGCAACACTCAACTAGATACTATGTGGATGAGACCATTAAGGAAGAGGAAGAACAGAGACCAAAAGTTGATCCCCTCTTTCCAATCACAATTGAAGATGATAATTTCTGAAATGCACAAATTTTGGGTTCCTCTCTTTACTTGTTATTTCATTACAGTATTTTTCATTAGTATGTTTTAAGGCCATAAGAAAGATAACAGACTCAATTATTTTTTGTCACAATTTTGAATTCCATGGCCTAGGTGTTATAGCATCTTTTTCCACCCTCATGGCTTAGATGCCTTTATTTGGCCATTATCGCCTTCATACTAATCCCTTGCAACTTGGCCCCACTCTGAACCTGGTCCAAAAAGCCTCCTTATCCATCCACACACACTTTCTGCTCATATTAGGAGTGTGTACACACCCTTTTCCTTCAGCAAAGACATGTGTACCTTCAAAAATGGCTAAAAAATATAAAAATTCATAAAAATTATGCACTCATGAGCAGGGTTTATAGGAAAACTACTTTGTAACTCCCTAAAACCCATGGAAAATGATCTCAACCATCTTGAAATGGTATAAAAAGAGGCCTAATGGAAGGAAAGGATAGTGCACACACACACACACACAGATCAATGTTGTGACAGAGTTATCCTCTTTCCTAAAGCAATCAACATTAGTCATATCCTTGTGGTTTTTATGACCATCATCTCCCAAGAAACCCTTGTTTCCTAATTTATCTCTCCCTTTCTTTTTGCGAGGCCTACAACCTTTGGATTTTCCTCACACTAACATGAAGAAGAGCATTGGATTTTGAAGCATCCTTGAGTGGCCCAGGGATAGAGGAATCTAGAAAACATTAATGGATAGTGCCATCAATGAGGTTAGGTATATTTTTTATGTATCATTCTTTACTTTGATAAAATGAATATCTCTCTTCTTTTCTCCCCCAAATTCCGTGTCAATTTCAATAATTTGATCTCCTTTCAATATTTGGATGTGATTCTGACTCAAATGATAGAGTTAGTTAAGGTAATTATTGTGTGTTTATTTTTATTTATGCTCACAAGTTTGATAAAGTTGTTTGTTTATCTATGTGTAGGTCTGCAAACTTTGATGGGAGCGAAGATGATTGGAGTAAGGCCAACTCACAAGATTCATCTCCAACGGGTCATCAGAACCAAATAACTTTCCTTTATAACCAACTAGTAGTTATATAGAAATAATTGTAGCCTACTTTAGAGAAAGGATTGTATTTTTCTTTGAATTTCGCTTGGTTAATGGTCCACCCTAGTCATAGGATAGATTTTATCTGCAACAAAACTAGCAACCATATTGGGGATAAATCATTGAGTTATTCTCAATAGGGTTTGCTTTGTTGCTTTTAGGCTTGGTTTAGGGTTATCTATGGATATTTCAGTTTATTTTTCCTGTTATCATTCTAGTAGATCAATTTGCAAGGGTTTACTGGAAAGTTTTCTGTAATATTTTTCCCATAACTGAAATTACATGCACCTTTCTCTTAGGAATAGAGCATGTACATGTTTGTTTCCTTCAACAAAAGTGTTTTTACGATATTTAGACACTTAGGAGTTAGTTAATATCAACTTGGTCTAATGATTTGTTAGGTAAAAGTGTGTTTAATTAGTATGTATTAGTATGCAATTGTAGTTAGGATATCTGACGGTCACGATATGTTCCCGACATAGAGTGATCCCATGATTCATATTCTCCTCGATCTTAATGGCTACATTGATCTGTGGCTTAACACCTGATTGGCCCATGATTTCTATTTAAATAGCATGGAGGGTCATTTGCCAATGATCGATTGTGAGAAACTCTCTTATAAAATCTCTCTGTAAATTTTTCTCTTGCATTAATAAATTACTCCAAGTGGCCACGTTGGTTGGGGTTGTGGATGTTTCCCCATAGGGGTTTTACCACATGAAAACATCATTGTGTTGATATTTGATCTAGTTGTATGAGTGGTTATTGAAGGTGTTCATCCTCTGTTGGAATACATGTGTTGTCGAACATGGTATCAGAGCTCATTTGAAGACCTGCTTCCGTTGTATATTGAGATCTTGAAGTCGTATTGCCTCATCTCTGGTTTCTGCCATTTCCATACATTTTTTGGCTGCGAAGACTATTCCATTGCATCTAAAGTGCTTGTTTCAATTAAGATCACTTTTTCGTTTCACTAGAAAAGGTTTCTATTTTTCCAAGATACGGTTATTTCAGTCAGATCTTGAGGTATAAATCTCGAATACACCCCTTTTAAATTTTTGCAGATTTATTATTTCAATTTTATTTTGGTTTTCTGTTTTTTATTTTCGGGTTACTACTCTTTTGTATCTTTGTATGCTCTTTTTCCCGTGCCCTATGCGATCTCGAAAAATCAGAAACATATCAGAAATGGTTTTCATGTCTATGTATGCTCTTTGATGTGCGCTATGTACGATCTCGGTAAATCAGAAATAGAGGGAAATTTGCATTTTTTGAGTAAGCTAACTGAGATCTAACCCTTGTCGTCGAGAAGCGAAAAAAAATTCTTCTGTGAAAAGATTTTTTTATGAGCATGCTCTCAAAGGCCATCTTCCACCACCACAACAACACCCCCAATCCTACTTCTAAACAATATAATGTGTTTTGCATTAGCTCATTTGGTTAAAAGTTACTTTACTTAGTAAGAGGTCTTGAGTTCAAGTCTCTCTTTTGTTACTTTTTTTTTTAAAAGTTCATGCATTGATTGTAAAGTGCATTTCACTTAATGTTAGAAAAGTGAATCACTATTAAATAACTTTAAGTATTTTATTTTAAGTTATTTTTTGCATGCAACTTTCATTTATAAAGTAACTTCATTGTAAAAGTGATTCTCACTTGTTCTATAAAAGTGAGACACTTCATAAGTAATTTATTTAAAAGTGAGTTTATAGGTAGTTATGAGGACTATCACCATGTGGACCAACTTCTACTTGCCACGTGGTTCTTTGGTTATCGTTTATGCCTTCTTTTCAAAAGGGCATAACTTTCACATCCGAAGTCTGTTTTCAGTGTTGGTTTTTTTAAAACAGCCTAATTTTTCGAGATCTTTCCATTCAGACCATCAGTTTCATTTTTTAAATCTATATTATCTACATATTTAATATATCTTCTTCCAGTGATCTTTTTCTTACCTGCACCAACTACTTCGAATGGAAATCCCATATGGAGGATTTATTAAGAAGTAAAGGATTGTATCGGATTACCATGGGGAAAAACTAGAACCTATTGATGATGAAAATAAAATAAAATGGGAAAATAGGAATGACGAAGCACGTGAACTGATCGAAATGTCTATCTCTCTTGATATAAGGTTTCACCTTCAAGGAATTAATGACCCTGATGATTCTTGGACAAAGCTTGAATCTATGTTTGGTAAACACAATATTATTTGATCCCACCAAATAGAAAATCAAGTAATGACTTTAAGTCCAAATGATTTTTATTGAATTGAAGACTATTTATCTAAGTTCAAAACACTTAGAATTTTATGTGAAGAATGTAACATGAAGCTGGAAGAAGAGCGTTGCATATATATTATTCTTGTTAATCTTGGTAGTGCATATTCAATGTTTGTATATACCTTCTATGCCACAATAGAATCTCTAGAGACCGCTTATAAAAATCCCTCTCTTGATTCCTTTTGTGATGCTTTGATTAGAGAGTAAGACAAGCTTGTGCAACTTGTAGTGGTCAGCACTGTAGGTACCTCCAACAAAGCGTTAGTGGCCAAGTAGAAAGATGAATCCAAAAATCCCAAGAAGCAACATCCTTGCCACAACAACAAGCAAAACAAGGGTCCCAAACCCACTAATCCAACTTCTTCTCCTAATGGTGACAAAGAAGCAAAATCTAAAAATAAGAAGACTGACAAACATTGCAACTTTTGTGGGAAATATGGTCATGATGAGTCCAAATGTTTCAAAAAGATGGCAGCTTTAGCAGCAGCGATGAAGAAGCACAACATCAGTATTGATTATATTTCTTCTTCTTCTTCTTCTCATGGACAAGTGTTTTCTTCTTTTGGTTTCTCCTTCAATGCAACTTCTACTTCTTCTTCTTATGAGTGGCGTATTGATTATGGAGCATCTTATCATATGGCTATGGATAAAGCCATATTTTATGCTCTAAATGAATGTAATACCAAGAAAATATTTGTTGGTGATGATAGATATCTTAGTGTTGTAGGATCTTAAACAGTTCAGGTAGATAATGGTCATTTCAATGATGTATTATGTGTTCCAAGTCTTTCTTGTAACCTTCTATCAATATATTAAATCACTCATTCAGGTAAAGGTAAAATTGTAGAGTTTTCACCTCACCAAGTTGCAATCAAGGATCTAAAAGATCCTCAACAAGTTCTTGAAACTGTAATTGTTGATGATATTACCAGGTTGTACAATTTTGACAACATTGGTTCATCATCTTTTCCATCAATTTGTGTTTCTCAAACGATGACTTGAGCAAACTTTGCAATGAGCGGTTTGGTCATCTAAACTATCACTCCTTGTAGCAACTATGTAATCAACAGATGGTGACTAGTCTTCCTCTAATTTCATGCAGAGATGGTGTTTGTGTCGGTTGTGTTCTCGGAAAACATCATCGAGACAGTTTTGACAAAAGTGCCTATTGGCATGCCTCGGCCCCTTTGCAGCCTATTCACAGTGACTTGTGTGGTCCACTTTCTTCTCCTTCTTTTTCTAGGTGCAAGTATTTCTTAAATTTCATTGATGACTTTTCCAGACGCACTTGGGTTTACTTCTTAAAACTTAAGAGTGAAGTTTTTGACAAGTTCTTGGCCCAGAAGGCCCTTGTAGAAAAACAATTTGGACATAAAATTCAAAGATTAAGAACAGATAATGGAGGCATGTAATATACCTTGTGTATATTACAATGTCATTAATTATAAATTAAATCATTAATGTAATAATTATTACTTTCAATGTAAAGTCACATCCTTTTAGACAAAAAGACATGACTCTACGCATGTATGTGTATTTATACACATTGTTGTACATTTGAATAAGTAGCAAATAATAAATTTATAAATATTAAATATATATATTTTTATATATAGCTAGTTTACAACTTTCATTTCATATCAGAGAATTTTGTTTTCCTCAACTCCTTCGTAGTCCCTCGCCCACTCCTCCCACTCTCATCCATAGTCCCTCATCCAATCCCATAGGTGACCTCCATTCACAGTCCCTCCCTCTCGCACACACTCCCACTCCCACTCCCACGCCCATGCATAAACTTGTGAACTCCATTCACCCCCCTCCCGTCTCTTCCACCATTCTTCTCCACCCGTGGTATCCCCATTTCCCATTCGCCCTCTATCTCTTCGTCCTCTGCCATTCTCCCTTCCCCTCTTCACCTACCATTCCCCTTCATTTTCCACAATTTATTCCCTTCCCCTCTTCGCATGCCAATCACCTGCCATTCGTTGCTTATTTGGTATAAGAGAAAAAGCTTTGTGAAAGCCAAAAGCACGTGCATTCAAGATGGAAAATATCATGCTTAAAAATGTGAAAATTAAAACCATTATGCAAAATATGAGTAACTCTCTCGAAGAAATGAAGAATTATGTGAACAAAATAATGGAAGAAATAATAGAGAAGGCAGTTATGGTATTCTTGGAGGAGGGTTTCCGCCAAAACCAAATCTCACTTCAAGAAGGAAATTAGAAGAATTCCTTTGTCACCAAGTCGTACCTTGAAGGTGAGAGCCAATCCACACCAGCATTAGAACAGTCAGAGTTATCCCAATTAGCATTTGGACAGTCAGCACCAGTCACAATCTAGTCTTTGACACAAACAAGAATAAACAGACACATAATGGTTGAACTAGATGAGCATGAAAAGGTTGTCACATTTGTTAATGAATCCCACCATAATTTGATGTCGTTGCTCTGCAATAAGGAACGATATTTCTTAATCATAAACAATGGAGAGAAGGTCCCAGTAACAGATCTTGTGGGGAAAACAGTGGGTTTGTATTTCTTAGCACTCTGGTGTGGTCCTTGTAAAGAGTTCACTACACAGCTTGTCGAGATTTACGATGAGATCATGAGGAAAGGAGAGGCCTTTGAGATTGTGTTCATCCACCTTGAACGCGTGGAAGAAAACTTCAAAAATTATCATGCAAGCATGACATGGCTGGCTCTACCATTTGGAGATAGGAATCAGTGTGAATTGTCTCGGCACTTTCATGTTCAGTCTATCTCAGCCTTGATTGTTATAGGTCCAGATTGGAAAATGTTATAGACGGAAGTAGTTGACTTGATTCGAGAACACGGAATCTGAGCTTACCCATTTACACAGGAAATAATGAAGGATATTGAATTTGAAGAGAAAACTATACTACAAGCGCAAACCTTGGAGTCCCTCTTGGTTTCTGATGAAGGTGATTTTGTGATAGAGTTTGATGATGGGGGTAGTGTTAGACGTGTAGAGATTCCAGTCCTAGTTTCTGAAGTTGTAGACAAGACAATTGCTTTGTTTTTCTTTATCAATCATACTACAATTCTTACTTTCAGTTCACTTTGAAGCTTATTCGAGTATACAAGGATTTGAAAGAAAGAGGAGAAGCATTTGAGGTTGTTTTAATCGGTGATAAAGGGGAAATGGAAACTTTTAAATCTTTTGAATGTGATACCAGATACCACTTTCTATGGTTGAGTTTCCCTTTGCGAAATAAAACAAAGGATCTCTTTCGGTTTTTCCATGTTAAACACATCCCAAAATTGATTGTTTATGGTCCAGATGGAAAATTTAGTACAGATGATGATGGGAGGTTCCAATTCGAGGATGGGGATTTTATTGTTTTCTCTAAAGTTGAAGGTATAAGTGACATCAATGATGGCAAGCTAAGAAAAGTAATGAATGTTAGACCATATTCTTTCCACCTACAAGAAGACACCACTAATTTTGGGCGTTATGAGATGGGTGGCATAGTCACTCAGGTTAAGAAACCCAAGCTCTTAAATTTTAATCCATTGAAGGAAGCACTTGAAAATCCCAACGAATTTCTTCTCAGTGATTTATCCAAGTTTGATCACCATACAATTCTACACTTGGATTTTTGAGCACTCGATAAATTTGTTCATAAATTTGGGTGTTTCCCTCATGTTGCTTCAGAAGGAGATGTCAGTAGATTTATTGATGTGGAAAAGGCTTTAAATGATAGTGAGAGTTGCCTTATTAGGTTGGATTTCAATTCCATTGATGAAAATATAAATGGGTTCAATCATTTTGGAAGTGGTTCTCGTGCAATGTTGAATCCCATGGAAGCTATGTTTAGTGGAATCGTTGGGAAAGTAATCGTGAAAACATGTTCTAGCAAGTTTCATCCACTTTTCCAATTCTTCTATTTCGATTCATTGGAATCTCTTCCTATAGAACCCCTTGGGCCAGAGGATGTGAGGCCTCTGAATTGTCGTTACGATCCACAATTTTTTGTATTTAGAAAAGAGACGCATGAAAAGTTGGAGGATGCGAAATTATTTCTTGTGGGGGTTGGTGCTCGGGGATCTGAGCTTCTAACGAACTTAACCTTCATGGGAGCCTCTTGTGGGAACTAGGGAAATCTGACTACATCAGATGAAGATGTTATTGAGAAGACTATTCTTAGTAGACAATTCCTCTCTCAGGATTGGAATATTTGGCAGGAAAAGTCAAAAGTGGCAGCATCAACAACCACTAGAATCAACCCACGATTATAGGTTGAAGCAATGCGGGATTGTGTGAGTCCAGATACCCAACATGTCTTTGGTGACTCCTTCTGGAGCAACGAGGTTGATGTTGTTTTAAATGCTCTAGAAAATGTCAATGCCGTGATGTATGTATATTCAAGGTGTGTTTACTTTCAGAAGCCACTGGTAGAATATGGAACTCTGGGAACCCAGTGCAACACCCAAATGGTTATCCCTCACCTGACTGATAACTATGGAGCATCACGACATCCCCTTGAAAAGCAGGCACCCATGTGTATGCTTCACTCATTTCCACATAATATTCACCACTGTCTCACATGGGCAAGGTTCGAATTTGAAGGTCCCTTAGACAAGACTCCAGCTCAAGCAAATGTTTTTCTTTCCAAATTAGAAGAATGCATTGTAGCAATCAAGTCTGTAGGGGATGTTCAGGCCCGACAAATTCTGAAGTCTTTTGTCGATTTTTTGGTTTCACGGAGATGTCTATAATTTGAATATTGTCTCTCTTGGGATAAAATAAAGTTTGAGGATAATGATTGTTTGTTGAAGGTGGAAGAAATTTTGAAACATGAGGACATAAGTGCTCGTTATTTACACTCAATTAGCCAACAAAAGCTATTGTAGATTGTGCAAAATGAACTACTTTAACATAGGAAACACAACCTTTCAAGGATGTGCAAGCTATTTTGTATAGTAGCTAATGACCTAGAAACAAGATTCGTTTTTACCTATGCTTCGAGGACGAAGGTTATTTTTAGAAGGGATGACTTGTAATATACCTTGTGTGTATTACAATGCCATTAATTATTAATTAAATCATTAATGTAATAATTATTACTATCAATGTAAAGTCACATCCTTTTAGACAAAAATACGTGACTCTACTCATGTACGTGTATTTATAAACGTTGTTGTACATTTGACTATGCAACGAATAATAAATTTATAAATATTAAATATATATTTTTTATATATATCTGGTTTACAACTTTCAAGGCGAATATGTGAACAATCATTTTACAAGTTACTGCACTGCACAGGGCATCCAAATGCAACACATTGTTCCATATACACCACAACAAAATGGTGTTGCTAAAAGAAAGAACGACACTTTAAAAGAAATTGCTAATTATATGATCCAATCTAAGGGATCAAGTCTAAAGTGTTGGGTGGAAGTGATCCAGGAGGATCCAGGAATGCTCACAGAGGATCTAAAATGCTCACAAAGGTCCAGAAGGATCCAGAAAAGCTCAAAATTTGACGTTCTAAAATGCTCTTGAAAACTCCATCAATGTGTATAGCTTAGCAATAGCTTTCCAACAATGCAAAAATTTCCTCAAATGGAGTTCGTATGCAAATGTTATGATTGGTCAAAGTTCGAGTCAAACCAGGGCAAAAAGACAAAAGTCAACAGGGTCAAGGTGACACATGTCACCACTATAAGGGTGACATGGCACGACTTTACAGTGCTAACAAGGCAACCTCACAGGTGACACGTGATAGGAAAATGACATGGCATGTTGAGTTGGCAAGGTGATGTGGCAATTCATATAATCCAAGTGGACCAGTTGTGTATTGACATGTGGCAAAGATAGACCAATAAGAGACTAGCACATGGCATCCTCCCATTGGCCATTAATGGTTAATGTTTATCAAAAATTAGGAGTCAATGGGGGTCGAACCCACAACCTCCGATACCCTTACACATACCTCTTAACCATATGTGGAACTATATATATTTAAAGTTGTAAATTGTAATGAATGGGTGGAGAAAGGGTCAAGAGCTAAGCGCTCGACCCATATTTTATGATCACATGGTATGTAATATAACCAACGCCATATTCCACGAAGGTTGCTAAACCATATGCCAACATATATAAGTATATGGTTATAACCATATAACAACAAAAAAACCAAATGTGCATTGTGGTGGATCAAACCCTGAACCTCTGGGCTATATTCCTGGGGTCTTAACCACCATGCCACATGAACCACTTGTTACAACAACCCATGACTATTTGTTAAATGTCGATGCTTGTGTTAGCACGTAAGAAAGGTACAGTTGGGGGCTCGCGCCCTATTTATGGGCATGGATCCCGAGACTGTACACATCCCAATGTTGGCATAGAGACAAATGCAAGCATGGATCTTGAGGCTAAGTACAGTATGGATTGCATAGATTTGCATGCAAGGAGAGGAGCCTAATTTTGCATTGTCTCAATATGCATGTCATGAGGTATAATGTCCAAACATAGGCATATGTATACTCATTTTTCTCATTTTTCTCATTTTTCTAAGAGGAGTTCAATGGTGATGTTATTTTTGTGCTAAGAGGTCATTTGTTAAAGTATTAGTCCAGATTGTCATTAATGAGCACCATAGTGCATCGTTTGGCGTGTAAAGAGGGTAAAATTGAGCCAATTCAGAATATGGTCGACTTTATACTCATTTTTCTCCAAATTTTGCAAGGAATTCAATGGTAAACTCCTTTTCTGATTTTGAGCAGCAAAAATTAAAGAGAGTCCATAAAATTGGCTTTTGTAAGTCCATGTTGTAATGTAATTTGACATTTTGAGATTATGAGAAGCAGTCTCACTATTTAGAGGGGACTTGAAGATGAAGTAAATTATGACATAAATAATGTATAATTTAAGTTCTTTTATTTTATGTTGTGTTATCTCATAATTCTTCAAATTAATCATCATTTTATGAGATTTCGGATAAGAAGCACATCATTATTTTTCTACAAAT
>ML832144.1:37450-53320 GCA_009831015.1 Picea engelmannii | reverse complement strand
CAACATAAATAAAATAACATTAGTAATATAATATGCCCCAATTAAGGGGTAATGAGCCAATATTAGGGCTTAACAAGATCAATATTTGGGAGAGAGAATTTTAGATTTGTAGGAAAATTCCCATTTTCTAGGTTTGTAGTCTACATAAATGTTTTTTACTATGAGGTAAAAGAAATTAATTTAAGAAAATTACAGATTTTATGGATCCATATTGGTCGTATGTCTATAGTAGACTTGGTGTCGTTGAGAACTAGATGCGAGGTCAATCGAACAGGGAAATACACCACAACAATTGTGTGTGGCCATTGGAAGATCGTGGTTGAGTGTGAATAGATCAAGTGAAGGAAAAATGGCATGTAGGCTTGGATGATCATCCTCTGTTGATCATGGAATGTGTGGTTGGATGACATGTTGGGATTGGGAAATAGGAAAAGGATAAATCATCCAGTAGAATTGAATGGGTTGAGGATGAGGCTGAGAAAGGGAAAAAATGGAGTTATGTAAAGCTAGGATAAGTTGTTGTCATACTCAGAACGTGAGCTAGAGGGGTTCAAGGTGGTAGCAAAGAATAGTCTTTGAGTGGTAGTGTGGAGCTGAAAAAGATATTGAGCTTGTGTAAGTGATGTCTAATGAAGGGTCGTGGCTGCTAGGTTGAGAGGACGCAACAAATGAACAACCACTAGTGTGTTGCTAAGAGAGTCGTATGGGTCGGGTTGTGGAAAATTCCATCAGAAGAAAGAAAGTTGCACCTAAGTAGGCTAGGATTCATTGGAATATGTAGTAGCATGAGGAAGTTTCCATGTGGTGTGTTCCACCAAATAAATATAGAGTATATACCAACTAAGTAAAGGGCTATGCATAGGAGTGTGAAAGAGAAGGACAACACATATGCACATGCACAGGCTATAAATAGCCTCCCAGGAGGGTCAACGTGACATTCAAGAATCCAAGGTAATCCCACAAAGGTTAAGGAAGCAAGAAAGAAACCTGGTGTTGGAGAAAGACATCTTGGGACATGTTTTGGGAATCACACATGAGCAAACTGCAGGATAAATCGACTAAGGATCAATGCATGCATAAGAAAGGAAGAAAATTAGCGCATTTTCAGGGGTCAACACATGTGAAAGGATGAATTTGCTTAGAAGTACTTAGACCTTTCAGTCCATTTTGCAAAAGGATAAGCCCTAATGCAAATGTATAAATATATATGGGTTTTGGGTAGAAAAGAAGGGATTTTTGGAAAGTTTGGAAAAGTAGGGATAAGTTTGGAGAGTGAAATCAAGTAATAGGTGTGAGGAGTGAGTTATGAGCTACTTTTTCACTGTATGTGAGAATAGTAAGGGAATGTTGGGTTATAACTAAGATATCTTGTATGAGCGCAGTGAACACCTTTTATAAGAGATGATGTTGAATGATAATATAAAAATCATGTCGTTGTGGACGTATCCTAGTTTGGGGTGAACCACGTTAAATATCTATTATATGATGTCTGTTGTTTTGTGAGGTGTTTCTTTTCTATTATGTTTATGGTGCACTTAGTGAATGAATGATTAATATGAATAAATTGTATGTTGTTTATGTGCACTTGATGAATTCTTTAATGAAGGAATGTTATGTATGAAAAATATGATTAATGTCTCACATTCCTCTATGACTTCAAAAACCTGGTTCCTGTAGTCCCCATAGATACATTGGGTGAGAATTCACCTGCTTGCAGGTGATATTGAAAGGGTCAGTATCTTTAGGGTTTTGTTGGTGATTTAATGTTGAACCTCAGGTCTGTCCACTATGCGTCAACAAATGGTTATGTTTATGGGATCATAATATACAACTGAGGGGAATGTGGAGACCTAATAAGGAGGAGATTGGATAATGGTTGGACATGAAGTATATCGAGTTGGTTGTATATCATAATAAGAATCCATGGATCAGTGCAGAGAAATGGATACAAAGGCATGTTTTTACAAATTTGCATGAAATTTTCTTTATTGATTTTATAAATATTTTAGCAGAGTCGATCCATATGTTAGTTGACCATATTAGAAGATTTCACATTGTAGCTCCAAAAAATTGGACTCTTGAATAAATTTGGCAAGTCAATACTATAATCAATTGGGTATCATGCACGATTGATTTCTGGTTGGATTGTATACTAGGCGGTCACATTACTGAATTTTATATAGATTGTACTATGTCATATAGTGTTGCTAAAAGGGAATTTTTTAAGGGACCAAATCAAATATACCTGAAGTCACTATCTACTTGGATTAATATGTTGTTGTGTGATAAGGGGGTTATGAAGATGGAATATGATTTACCTAGTAGCTAAGAACTTTCACGCATAAGGGGGGCTGGGGATGACCAAGGAATGGTTTGATTGTTATAGGAAAGAATGAATGAGGAACATATGGGATGATGATGCTGAGAGAAGAAGAAGGTGTGATAGAAGAAGAGATTGGGGTATTTCATAGTGGTAAGATATTTAGATAAAATAAGAAGAGGATTGTGGCTTATAGAGAGGAGAAGCATAGTGAGTTTGAAGAGGGAGACACTGGTGTAATAATCCATATCATACCATGGACATAAGGTCAACTGATTCCAATAAAAGAATATCCTACTTAGGACAGGCTATGTGTCAAACCCATGACCCCTTGTGAATCTCTAATATCTAAAGAAACTTTGTTGATTTTAATTAGTAACGGAAGTAAGGATAGCAGTCAGAAAAGTTAATGTAGTACAATAACCTAGCTTTATTTAGTATCACCAGAGAGGAATACCATGAAAAATACAATGGTGAGAGTAGATACCACATTAAGAATGCATTTCTTTCATTGGGTAGATTCAGAAGATTCAGAACAAAATTTGTTCATTTGTGAGATAATATGGACTGTGAAGAATGCCCAGGATGATAAGGTGAAGATTGTGTAGTTGGAAATGACATTCAGAGATCGTGCATTACTATGGTACATGAAATATAAGACTACTACACCTGCAAGACAATCTAGAACATTCGAAGATGTAAAACAAGCTCTATTGAAAGAGTTATAGAAACCTAAGTTCGAGTCATAGTGCATTATGTAGCTGAAGGAGATAAAGAAGATAGTGAATGAATCAGTGTGGGACTGTTAAGTACCAAACCAAATCTGCAAATATAATTCAATAATACCAAGAATAAACCATAAACCATTCACTATAACATGAACAAAAGAAATAGAGAAATTCTTGAGGTAGGGTAACACCATATATTAATCCTTATGAAAGGATAAAACTCCTCAAGCAATACTTGCTTATACAATCACAATATTCTTCACTATGTTTTATTACATTGCTTACACTTCTTTATATAGCTCTCCCTATCTCCTAGGAACCTTCTAGAGATCCTTCTCACATTTATTACATCCAACTACCATAGTGGGCCTTTATTAATATAGTGGACCTAGTCCATCTTACATTGAATGAACACATTCCCATATATTAATTAACTTCAACTAATAACACATAACTACATTCTCATTGGGTACCTCCATAGGTACCCCATATTACCTCCCTAGGTATACTACATTCCATCCCCCTTCACATGTTTCATCCTCGAAACATGACAAGAAACCATACAATATGACCGACTAAGAAATGTAGCCAATTGGTACCAAGTACGACCTCCATCCATCCCAATGGAAGTCGAACATGATGTCTATCTGCTACATTTCCACCCTTATCTTTCTCTGCATCATGTCAGGGTTGCCATGAGATTTCTTCTGTAGCTTGATCTCTTCCCATAGTGATGGTAGTCCTCCATGCACCTCTTTATCGATTTCCTGTCTGGTGCCCTGCTGGTGCATAGATGTGTTCATGCACATGCCCTTACCTTGATGAATTTTGCATCTCTATATGATGTGGATGACGATATACAACAATTGTAGGAATTTGTTCTTTTTTCTTCAAATATGCAACACTTTGTGCCTTTGAGTCAATGACCTCCTTAGCTTCCCAATTATGTTCTTCTTGTAGTTTTGTTTCATCTCCTTTTGTAGACTCTGCCTCTGATTCAACTTCAGACTGGGCAATAACTTCTTTGCTAGCCTCCATGGGTCCATCTTTCTTACTAAGAGACACATCCTGCAATGTGATTTTCTTTTTCTTGTACCACAACTTTAAAAACTTCTTTTACACATTAATATTAATGGTACCCACTGATTCTATCCAAGGATATATCAAAACAATATCCACTTCATCCATATCCATAGCATAAAAATCTGAATGCAGCACATATTTATCCATGGTAATCTTCAAATATTTAAAAATTTGAACATTTTCACCCCCAACATGTGTGCTTTGAATATTCTTTATTGGAACTTGCAATCTATTAACCAACTGAACATTGATAAAATTATGCATGCAACTAGGGTTAATAGAAACAACGATATTTTCTTTATGAATACAAAATATAGATTTTTCACATGAAAATAAACTCTTGGTTCTCTCTTTATCCTTATTTTCTCCATGAGACCACTTGTCTAACAATATTTTTTCAAATTGTACGTTGGAGAGTCTCATCATCTCCTTATAATCAAGCAATTTCCACCAAATGACAGCATCACCTTGCAATTTGAGATCTACCCAATGGGGTCAAGTATCTTCCCATGATGATTTTATTTCTTTAATGAATGATTCAATACTAGGTCCATCACATTTCCCTGTAAAATACATCTTGCTATGAAAAACCCCCAAAAATAGAACAATAAGCTACGGTAGAAAATCACGGCTTTTTCCGGAAAAACCTTGAAAAAATTTTGAATTTAAAATGCTCATAACTTTACTTCCCAAACTCTGTTCCAGCTGATATTTTTTTTGAAATTGGGTATTTTTCCGAGAGGAATTCAAATACCCAATTAGTTTTTTTCAAATTCATCGTGTAAATATTTTATATATGAACCTGAAGTGTGTCGCCCTCTTTTTCTTCCCTAGAAAAAATTATGCAAAAAGAGAAAACAAATCTTTCCTTCTTTGGCCAAGGAAAGTGCTCTGATACCAATTGTTAAGTACCAAACCAAATCTACAAATATAATTCAATAATACCAAGAATAAACCATAAACCACTCACTATAACATGAACACAAGAAATAGAGAAAACCCTTGAGGTAGGGTAACACCATATATTAATCCTTATGAAAGGATAAAACTCCTCAAGCAATCCTTGCTTGTACAATCACAATATTCTTCACTATATTTTATTACATTGCCTATACTTCTTTATATAGCTCTCCCTATCTCCTAGGAACTTTCTAGAGAGTCTTCTCACATTTATTACATCCAACTACCATAGTGGGCCTTTATTAATATAGTGGACCTAGTCCACCTTACATTGAATGACCACATTCCCATATATTAATTGACTTCTACTAATAACACATAACTACATTCCCATTGGGTACCTCCATAGGTACCCCATATTACCTCCCAACCAAATAACTGAATACAAAATATCACAATAGATCTAAATATATCTAAATACAATCACCACACAAGATATATGAAACCATATAGAAAACCACAACTTTATTATATCAAAACCCTTGAGGTAGGGCAACACCGTACAATGGATCCTATTATGGAAGGGATCCTCTCATGTTCACTTGCCTCTTCGAGGGGGCATCCTCTTATTGAGCTACCACTCCAAATACAATACTTCTCTTCATGTCTCATTACATTGCTTGAATCCCTTTATATAGTGCTACCATCACCTAAGAAAATTCTAGAGGAGGAATCTTCTAGAAGTAGAACCTTCTAAGAAGTCCTCTTATATTTATTATATCTAACTACCATAGTGGGTCTTATTTAATAATATAGTGGACCTAGTCCACCTTACATTGAATGGCCTCCACTATTATCACTATGGGCCCTCTGGCCCCCCCAACTACCTCTCTAGCTACATTACATTCCATCCCCCTTATGAAAGTGTTGTCCTCAACGCTTGATGTACAACCATATACCAGGGTCCCATGGATAATTGTGGACCATAATACTGAAGAATACTGAAGAATGAAGGTCCCATGTAGAAAGGAAATCCACCATGCTGAAATAGTCCAACCACCATTGTAAGCCCAGGTCCCATGTCCAAGTGCTCATGTGAACTCCCCGTGGAAGATTTTGGAACCCAATAACAAACTCCAAATGATGCTCCAAAGACTGACACCTATCATGTGGATCCAAATAAGAAGATCCATCCACATAGTGGAAAAGGGTCGTATCAAAATCTGGAAGGAATAACACCACTGTAGAATATACAGACTAAACGCTGGTAACTAGCTCCTGATGTGGGACATTGATGTTCTCTACAGAAGGTGGAGTAGAGTCATCAAATAAAATATGGAAGTGGTTATCATCCCATAAATGACAACTATCCATATACCAATCATCACAATCGTCCTCAAAATCATACCAAACATATATTTCTTGATTAGATTCATCCCTGATGATGTCTACCATAAGAAATATCTCCTGCATGCTATCCAATAAACTACGAAGACTATTAATGAGGCTATATGCAAGGTCATGAAATTTGTCATGCAATGTGTCACACAATGTGTCATACAATTGAGATTTGAATGCTTCAAGAATTTCTTTGATTTTTTGAAAAGAAATATCCATCTGAGCACCCTATGAACCCTTCGGTCCTGCAGCCGTCATGAAAAAAACCAAAAAAATAGAACAATAAGTTACAACAGAAAATCGCAGTTTTTTCTGAAAAAAACCCTAAAAAACTGTTGAAGTTAAAATGCTCATAAATTCACTTCCCGGACTCCGTTTTGACTGATTTGTTTTTTGAAATTGGGTGAAATTGTGAGAGGAACTCAAATCTGTAATTTATTTGCGGAAATTCGGCCTCCAAATGCTACAAAAATAAAAAAATTATTCCCGTTGTCCGCGGAAAAATTTTGAAAATTTGCAGATTTTAAAACTTCAATATCTTGACTTCCCGGACACCGTTTCGAACGATTTTGTTTTTCAAATTGAGTGTTTTTATGAGAGGAAATCAGATATACAACCCTTTTATGCAACGATTGCACATAAATATATCAAAAATTTTGAGAATGTCGCGGCCCTCTTTTCTTTGCTCCGAATTTTTTTTTGCAAAAATAAAAAATATTTGCCCACAATGTCTTCCCAAGGAAAGTGATCTGATACCACTTGTTAAGAACCTGAATAGATCTACCAATATAATAACCAAAAATACTGAATACACAATCGATCCACAAAGCAAGATAGAAGAAACCACACTTTATTATTACCAAACCCTTGAGGTAGGGAAACACCATACAATGGATCCTATTATGGAAGGGATCATCTCCTGTTCACTTGTCTCTTCGAGGGGGAAGCCTCCTAATGAGCTTCAGCTCCAAATACAATAATTCTCTTCATGTCTCATTACATTGCTTGAATCCCTTTATATAGTGCTACCATCACCTAAGAACATTCTAGAGGAGGAATCTTCTAGAAGTAGAACCTTCTAAGAAGTCCTCTTACATTTATTATATCTAATTACCCATTTATTATATCTAACTACCATAGTGGGTCTTATTTAATAATATAGTGGACCTAGTCCACCTTACATTGAATGACCTCCACTATTATCACTATGGGCCCTCTGGGGCCCCCCACTACCTCTCTAGCTACATTACAGGGACTATGATCAAAGAATCAATATACTGAATCAAGATATATGTTGTCCCTTGACACAAAAAAAGATTGTGTCACAGTCGGAAGACCTAGAAATTGATATGAAATTGGAAGCATCCCGGTCGGAGAAAATGGTGCATGGATGGCTCAAGTTCAGTCACATTTACACTAGTACATATGACCAAATTTGCGATGGTTTTTCATTGATATTGCCACACTTATCTGTCGCAATTTCCATGAAAGTCGATATTTTTTTTCATCAGAATAATTTTCTCACTATATCCATGATCTAGGTGTGCATGGAAACATCGATGAAATTACCTCTCCACGTGTCACCACCTTCAATATCGGTTAACCCTATGCATTTTTTCAATTATGACAAAATTTCTTCGCAATTACAACAAAGAAGCGTGACAATTACGAAAAAACTTCATTGTAAATTGGGACAAAAATTTATGCCAAGCCAATATTTTATGACGTAGATGTTGAATGTGCGACGCAAAACCGTCGCAACTTGAGACACAAATCCATGGCAATATCAACGAAATTTCGTCCTTATTGCGACGTTTGTTCAAAATAGAAATTTGTTTCCGATGAACTATCATCAATATTCCGACGATGACTTTAAGTTTAAAAAAAAAAATTACATGAGGTATGGCGTTACCATATTACATTGTAATATGGTATACCATATTACAATATAATATGGTAATGCCATATTACAATGTAATATGGGATTACCACATTACATTGTAATATGGTAATGTCATCTTACAATGTAATATGGGATTACCATATTACATTGTAATATGGTAATGCCATATTACATTGTAATATGGCATTACTATTACATTTTAATATGGTATACAATTGTAATATTGTAATATTCTATTGAAAGATGAATGTTAGAGAAAATGTGTAGATCTTTTACATTGAACAATATTATAATATATATATATCCCCTACAAATAATCAAGGCACTAATCAACCAAATATTGGAAGCATGTGTTATCATGAAGTTGGATTACAAGTAAGGATACCAATATGCCAATATGCACAAAGAATAATTTGGAATATTACTTTCAAAAAAACACATGGATTGCATGAGTGAGCCATTATGCAATTTATATTACACAATACTATGACAACACTTCTAAGATTGATGGATGATATCTTAAAACCATTTCTCAAACTTGTTTATTGTAGCCTCCTTGGATGATATTTTGACTTTTAGCAAGATTTGGGAAGATCATTTGAAACATTTGGAGATGATATTTTTAACCCTTCAACACAATTAATTGCAAGCCAACATGAAGAAATATGAGCTTGGAAAACAATTGTTGTTGTGTATGGATTTTTTAGTTAGAGGATGTGAATTTTGTATTGACCTAAGAAATATAAAATTCGTTGTAAATTGGTTGATCCTAGATAATTTAATTGAACCATGGTAATTCATGGGGTTAGTAAATTATTTAGGAATGAAGTGTCTCTTCAATGCACATTAGAAAAGGCAAGTATAACCTTTCAATTCATTGCAATTGAAAACCAAGTCACTGAATGACATGAAAGAATTGTAATGCATCAATATTAAATCTAATGAAACTTGCAATTTCATTTGAAATCAAAGAAAATTTTGCATGATACATAATGGCGAAACCTTTGATACAATGAAGGAGTTGGATAACATAACACTTGAAACTTTTGTAGGTGAAATCATAATACCCCCCAAATAAGATAAGGAATTGTACATCATAGTTCATGCATTGAAGTACTACATGAATTATTTATTGGGAAAACAAAAAACAATTCACTCAAATCATAAGCTTTTATAATCTTTGTCAATTGATCCAAGTCACAACAACGCCCAGACTTCATGTGAATGGTATCCTGCAACATTTTGATTCGGTAATCAAGTATGATAAATATATACAAAACCACATGGTCAATTTCCTTTAATACCTTTTGCTTTTTATTTGACCATATCTCTAAAGTTAAACTCTTATGTACTTGAAGAATATAAGGGATTACCTATATCTAGCTCAAATTTTGGCAAATGGTTAAAACCTTACAAAACTTGTATAGATATGCATGTCTCGAGTCTTTGAGATGATTGTAGGCTTGAAGGAGGATTAAAATATAAATTTCATAATTTTGTTGTTTAGAAAGGAGAGACAAGAATAATCTCATGTGGGAAGCTTGAAGTTGTAAAGTCGATATACATTTTAGAGTAAACAAGAATAAATATTATGGTAGTTTTTATACCATGTTGAAACATGAAAACAAGATGTAATTATCTTCTTCACTCTTGTAAAGGTGCATTTTGGAATATCTACATTTATCATGTGTAGTAGATATAATAAATTCTCAAGAAACTTTTAATCCACACTCTAGATGATAATGGATATAAGCTGAAGAGAATTCTATCCTTTATTTACAATTGCATGGGTATCCCAAGGATATAAATCAAACATTGGTTCATTTTTTGTGAGGCTATAACATCCCAATATGTGGGAATATTGTTTGTCATTTATATATATCATTGTTAATTGCAAAATCCAAGTCACAACAAAGCCCATACTTCATGTGAATGGTATCCTGCAACATTTTGATTTGGTAATCAAGTATGATAAATATATACAAAACCACATGGTCAATTTCCTTTAAGACCTCTTTTTATTTATTTGACATCTAGCCCAAATTGTGGCAAATGGTTAAAACCTTACAAAACTTGTATGCATATGCAAGTCTCGAGTCTTTGAGATGATTGTAGGCTTGAAGGAGGATTGTGAGGCTATAACATCCCAATATTTGGGAAGATTGTTTGTCATTTATATATATCATTGTTAATTGCACAATTCATTGCTCACCTCAAATTATCCACCTATGAGTTTTTAATATTTTATTCTACTCACTTTAACTTGAAATTTTAGCCCTCAAAGTGGAACAATTAAGAAAATTGATCAATGGGGAAATATGTGAACTTCGTTAAAAAGAAAAATCCATTAGCATGTGTAGGTATAAGCAACCAACTTGTAGGAATCTCAATAAAGTTACGAAAAGAGGCATGATAAGGATTTAACAACACATACCTCCTAAGTTTGATCAAGTGTGTTTTCACCCACCAAAGAAAGCTTTAAAATGATATTTTAGGATTTTGGATAAGAATGAATAAAAGTTATTTGTTTGGATTGGTCACCATATATGAGAAAATATTCCAATGTATATGTGGATCATTTGAAGTTGTCTATTCCATCCTCATTAGAAAGAGAATTTAATGAAGATACATTGAGTCCCAAAGTTGATGGGGATCATCAACTTGAAAGGGAAAAGGTCTACTCCTAGTTGAATTCATATATTTGTACTGATGTCATATAGGCTTGTGNAAGTGACAAAAATTTCAATTTGTATGAATTTGGTGAGTGGAAATTTATGACCCACAAGGAGTAATGGTAAACCTAAGGGTTCATGAGAATGTCGAAAGGTAGAAATATTGTTAGGATTGTAAAGTAAGTTTTTCAACCCATGAAGACACCATCAGTAAAAAGGTTGTGATTTATGAAATGTTTTAAAATCTCTTTCATCACCTATGTATAAGCTATTGGTCAATTTTCTTCTATGTTATGAATGATTTAGGAAATAATGGCTCTTAACACCTTGAATATTTGGAAACTCTTACGAACCTAAAGGGTTGTTATGACATTGACTCATATATTCTTATAAAAACATAAAGTTATTTGATGCCTCGATAATTTAGGCATGGTGTATATAAGGGCTAGTTATCAACTCCTTCCTTCATATTAATAAGAGGAATATTACTAATATAATAGGAAGAGACTTGTGGATGTCACTTGCACAATTGTTGGAGCATACAAAAAGGACAATAATAATGAGGTCCAAAATTTTGGGTACATCATGAATATGTTCAATATACAGGGGTAGACTAATACATACTTTCATTTCCAAGAATGAGCAATGAACAATGCAAGAACATGTTTATCTAGATACCTACATCACAGAGGTTGGCATCTTGCCACAAGTGAGGTAGGATTAACAACATGATCTCTTATGGAAAGTATGGAGGATAGATGAAAATGTAAATATGGGAGGTTGTGGTGTTAGGGTAGTTCTAACAAAGGCAAGAGAAAGAAGTTGATGACACTGGCATGACATTGGAAAAAGGTGTGAGTTGACATAAACCGACTAAGAGTGAACATGAGAGAGAGAGGAAACACACTCTAATATAGGGCTATCACAAGAATAAATGTAACATATGGAAACTTGGAGTTAAGGTGAGTGTAACAAATGACATTCATTGTTCTAGGATTTCTGTAGTCATTAAGGTGCCATACACTAGTTAAGGACATAGCATGAGTCCCATGTGACATGCGATAATATGGAGAGTGTGAGCATAATAGGCATCATAAACTAGTAATATAGAGTCATCAAAAGCACAAAAACAACACATGGTAGCCTAGATTTAGTGCAAGAATGAGAGGTGGCATACATCAATGGGGTATTTTATGCAAGCGTAGGAGGCGACATGCATCAACCTAAGTTCAATGCAAGAATAGAGGTGAAAATTACCAATGGTACCAGTGGAGAAGAGAGGATCAAAGGAAGATATGATGTCACCATTGGGAGGGGCTCCATAGTTGCAAGCTATGGAATGCGACCATTAAGGGGAACATCTTTGAAAACTGACCAAACAAGTGATAGTTGATCCTAACTAGGTAGAGGTTATCTCAAGTAGGTTCTTTCTTGAGATAATGACCTATAAGGGACCCATCGATATTATGACCAAATAAAAATGGAGAAAAAGGGGTGGAAGGAAGAAAAGATAAGGAGGAGAGGAAATACTTTCCCCAAGCATTTGAAGGACTAGGAAAAAAGGAAGAGTATGTACAAGAGCATGGAACACTAGGAGAGGAAGAAGATAAGGGGAGAACTAGGTAATATTGGGTGCTACCAAGTAAGAAGTGGCTAGAGTTGATAATGGGAAGTCTAAGCTAGCCCAAAAAAACTCCCAATAGAAATAATGGACATCTTATAAAGCATTTCATTGTTGTTCATGTTATATGTTCAAGATTAAATTAGAGTAATCAAGGGGAGATACATAGTATTCAACAATCTCTTGAAAAATCCCTATGACAAGGGTGACTCCACAATGTTTATTAATGAGAAGATGAGTTCCATCCTATTGTACAAAGCCCCAATGATAAGGACAGTGGTGAGGAGTGATGGAAAATGTGATTATTTTGGTTACAATTGTCAAGGATTATAGTGACAAGTTGGTCTTTGATCTAACAACTATGAGTAAAAAGGAGACTTAGAGAGGGGAATAAATTTCATTCGTCATTATGAGTAATGAGGGATCATTTTCAATAGATTTTGTAATAGGGACTATTTTTTGTTGGGGAGAAGTGTCCAAATATTGGTGTACCATAGGATCATCAAGGGATTTCGCATATATGTACAAGCATTTGGATGTGAATAATTATTATAAGAATAAGCATTTTGTAGTAGTGTCCTTTAGAGCCTTATAATACTTGCACTAACATGTGGGATGAGAGGAGGGGTGTAGATTATTTGGATTAGCTTCATGAATTGTTTAATAGGAACTAGGATTTGGGCTAGGGATAGCAATAAGGTTAGGATTATGGAAATGAATGAAGTGAGATCTTTTATAATTTATTTTCCACAATGAGGATATGGATAAAGACTTTGTATATGGGGGTTCTCTAAAATAGTTATACTTCTTTATAAAAAAAACTACAAGTAAACCAAAATTATATTTGAAATATCTACAAGTAAACCAAAACACCACATGGAACTTGGCATATATATCAATATCTACATATGAGGATTATGAATTTTTACTAGTATAAATCCTACTTTTAAAAACACATCAAAACCCTTACCTTTTCATTGTTCTTTTGCCAGATCCATTAACTCATACAACTTGACAAGAGTTGTCCATGAGATGCATTTAGTTGTGTAAAATACTCTAGAAAAAAATTAAGTTGTCTCATACCTTAATGAGCTTCTCTTTGTTTCGAGAATATGTTATTCTCTACTAAACAAGGCTAACCATGTGAAGGTGGAAGTTCATATGGCCCCTCCCCCCCTCACATCGCTCTCAATTTCCCATACCCAACAAATGATTTTCTCTATATAGAAAACATATAGATATTAATGCATAACTAGGATAGTCATCAAAACATATGAGCATATAAACATCGATAAATATCCAAAAACAGGTCATGAATTTATACATCTAATTTTTGTTTGATTTATGTTTTTTTACATTCATAAAACTGACAATTGGGATATCATCATCATCATCCAAGGACATTGTATTTTGTGTGCCCTATCCTTCTATTGTTTGTGTGCGCTCATGTACCATACTTCTAGTACGTCGCTGAGAAGGGTTAGCTGGCATCTGTTCAGGGTCATGTTGATGGGCAAAAATGACTGTCCGTCAATTGGAAGAATGAGTCGAGTCCAGGGTTGTCTAAATAACCCAAACCATTTGGTATAACTCGTTCTAACGGGTTTAATGTCTTCGTTGGCCAATCTTAAAGTCCTAGAAGAAACAAATAAAATAAATAAAAGAGTTGAAATAACTAACTAACTACGAAACACTATATATATGTAATGGCCGAATTAAATTAAACAACCATTTATTTTAAACATAGCAGTAAAATTTAAGAGTTTCCTTCATTTAGCACATTCGCGATCAAATTTATCAATAATAATAAAATTAATTAAACATAATAAAAAAAAACAATGCATAATTTTAAATAAATACCTGAACCTGATGCTAATAACCCTTCGTTGTTCAAATGCCTTATTGACCGCAGCTGCACCGTAAAGCACTGCCCAAAACCTAGTTCCTCCCTGCCAGCTAGGTAACTTCCTAGCTCCAGGATATCATATGGATATCCTGGCCCCCATGCCCAAAACCTCCAGCAACCCCGGTGCACTAATACAATCCCACTCCCAAAATTTCACTTCTCTCTGCAAATCCCAGAGCTCCAAAAATCCATCCCCCAACCTCCCGTAGAATGACCTCCCATTAACCTCCTTCCCCTCCATATTCCTCCTTCATCGACTCCCCCCCCTCATTTAATCCCTACCTAACTCATTTATTACCTTCTTATCCCCTTTATTTAATATCTTATCCCTTGTAGTTAATATGTCATCCATTTTCGGGTACGTAACTTAATTTAATAATATACTTTATTATCCTCCTTTTATTTATTTACCTTATTAATTAATGAGTTAATTAATACTTAAATTAATCATTGACAATCATGAATAACAAATTACTAATAAATAATTAGTTAATGTTATTTTAAGAAATAATTTTTGTTTTGCTCATCTTTTAGGACAGTTAGATTATTAATTTAATTATAATTAATAATCATATATATCTATTTAAGCAGGGTCGTTACATACACCCACCCTTCAAGAAATGTCATCCCGGAGTTAAGGTATCTTATGGTACAAAGGACAAGAAAGATGGTTCACACATTCATAACAAGTAACCGACATTATTAGTAAGTAAGTCAAGAAAACTCATACATACTAGTGTATATGTACAAGATATGCATGTGTAGCTAGTACATGCAAATCTCGTGCATGTACTAATAATCAAAACTGTCATCCTTTAGTAATTTATGTATACATCCAATCCAGTCAACAAGACTAGTCTTTTTATAAAAGACAACAACCAATCAATTATTTGAGAAATTCTTAAATTACAATTATCCAGTTCAACAATTTTATTTTAAACAACTGTGGTTTAGTTACATAATAATGAATATTCATATATACACATTTCTCTTTTTTTTTTTTGAAGGGAAAACATTAACTTCCACCACAAGATAGATCTCCATACTTTCTCAACTATTACTACTCATCCTTCCTCCCTAACCTACTTCCATCTCCATTCATATCCCTCCTCTGCTAGACTATCTTGGAGCATCAATTATATTGACCTAACTCCAAATAGAACCCGTAAGTGGAAGTGTCACTATCTCAACCAAGATTCCCTAGCAGGCATCTGACAGTCATCATCACATGTCTTGGGGAGCGTGAACTAACACCATCCTCCCATGACTTCAGGTTTCGGAGGATACACGGTGGGAAATGCCTCCACCCCTCCTAATCATAACTAGGGTCCACACCCTA
>ML832144.1:0-35447 GCA_009831015.1 Picea engelmannii | reverse complement strand
ACTCATAAACTCACTCCATCGCCTTTGCCTGGCATTCAAATCTCTTTGAGTGAAGAGATGTTTTAAACTTTGATGGTCTGTTTTGAGCTCAAAGTTTCACCCCACAAGATAGTGCCTCCAAAGTTTCAGAGCTAGCATTACAACTGCTAACTCTAAATCATGATTCACGTATAACTCTTCATGCTTCTTCAGCTTCCTTGATGTATAGGCTATCACTCCTCCATCCTGCATTAGCACGGCCCCCAACCCTTGTTTCGAGGCATCCGTGCAGACCGTGAAGTCCTTTTCCATATCCGACACTCATAGAATTGGCACACTAGTTAGTAACCTCTTAAGCTCAATGAATGCACTATCACACTCTTCTGTCCATTCATACCTGACCCCCTTGCGTTGCAAGGTGGTGATGGGTTTTTCTATTTTTGAGAATCCTTCTACAAATCTCCGGTAATAACCCACTAGCCCCATGAAGCTTCTCACCTCATGGGCATTTTTCTGCACTGGCCACTCCATAATGGCCTTTACCTTTTCTGGGTCCACAGAGATTCCTTCACCAGAAATGATATGACCTAAATAGTGGATCTCTTTCTGGAAGAAGGAACACTTCGACAGNTTCCCATACAATTTGTTCTCTCTAAGGTAGGACAACACTATTCGCAAGTGTTCCTCATGTTCTCTTTCATTCTTGGAATAGATGAGGATGTCATCTAAAAAGACTTCTACAAAATGATCTAAGTACTTCCAGAATACGCCGTTCATGAGGCTCATGAATACTGCTGGCACATTGGTCAATCCGAAAGGTACTACAACAAACTCGTAATTTCCAAACCGAGTTCGAAAGGAAGTTTTTGGGATATGACCTTCCTTAATCCTTAACTGATGATACCCTAATCGCAAATCGATCTTTGAGAATACCGCTTCTCCTTTCATCTGATTGAAGAGGTCATCTATTCACGACATCAGGTACCTATTCTTCACTGTAGCATGGTTCAATTCCCTATAGTCTATACACAATCGTAAGGATCCATCCTTCTTCTTTACAAAAATTACCGATGTGCCCCAAGGTGAGACACTGGGCCTTATTAGCCCTAAGTCCAGTAACTCTTTCAACTACATTTGCAATTCACAAAGTTTTGGCGCTGTCATTCGATACGGAGTCTTGGATATTGGTTCTGCATCAGGTTTTAGCTCAATGGTAAAATCAAGCTCTCTCTCAGTAGGTAACCCTGGTAACTCGTTCGGAAAAACATCCTGAAATTCTGACAATACCGGGTACTGATCCAATGAGGGTCCCTTCCTTTCATTCACTGCTTCCACCACATAAAGTCAACACCCTTGTCTCAAGCATTGCTTAACCTTCATAGCTGATATAAAGCATAACGACACTTTTCTCTATACACCCTGGATCTCTACTGGTCTTCCTTCATCATCGACACAAAGCACCCTCTTTGCGAAAAAATCTACCAAAGCTCGGTGAGATGCTAACCAATCCATTCCAATGATTAGGTCATATGCCCCAAGAGCAGTGATGTATACCTTAAACCTGGTAGTACACACTCCCAGGTCTACTATACAATTATCGACACTAGGTCCTACTTCTTTTTTTTCCCCCGAAGCCATCTCGACTTGTTTAAAGTCATCGTTCTCGTAGGCTGCCAAACCACTCTTTTATAATGCACATGGTGAAATGAAACTATTTGTCGCACCAGAATCAAACAAAATCTTAACATTGATATGATTTAGCGTACCTGATGACTCCACCACCATGGATTGATGTTTGGCCTGGCGGTTATTAACTGCTGCGTAAATCTGGTGGTTGCTACTTGCTCTCCCCATCGGTGCCTTTCCTTCTCTATGCGCGAACCCTGATTGTAACTTTGGGTAGTCACGTTGGTAATGGGATCCTTCGCACCTCCTACCGGTAACACGAGATTGAACCTATGTACTGTTATTTGACTGTCTCTGAAATGAGTTCCTTCCCCTGGAACCCCTGCCCCTAACAGTTGTTCCCTGAGATGGTTGTGGACCTGTCTGCACCGTTGGCGATGAACGAGATGCTGCACTCGCTGCCATTGAAATCCCTGCAGCTACTGTCCTTGGCGTGATTCTGTTACCATATGGCGGTGGCCTTGAGCCCCCTCCCCTAGGAAATGTCCTCGGGGCCTTTCCTACGAACCCTGGGCGATGCAGAAATGTCAGTCTTGTACCCCCGGTCAAGTTTATATGTTCTTCTGCATAACGCGCATTTTCCACCGCCTCTGCCACTGAAGACGGTTTCCACATCTGCACCATAGCTCTTATCCCAGGGTTCAATCCATAGATGAAGCTCTCTTCCTGTCGTTGGTCGTTATCCATATACGACACATATTTGACCAGTTCCATAAACCTGATCTCATATTCTTCTACCATTTTTTTTCCCTATACTAAGGCATGAAACTCCCCTACCTGTTGTTCCTCGTAGTACGCCGGTAGATATTTCCTCCGAAACCTCTCCCCGAAAAGTTCCCAAGATACTGTGTCTGGGGTAAGGTGCAGTTGTCTTTCCAGGTTGCCCCACCAGTTCAAAGCATTGTCTCTTAACTGAAAAATTGTGATCTTCACCTTTGAGTTGGACGCACAGTCCCTTAAGGCAAAACACCTTGTCATGCCTTCCAACCATGCTTCCGCACGTTCACTGGCACGACCCCCAACAAACTCCAGAAGTTTGATATTTTGCAATTCCCGCGTGATGTCTTCAGGTGGAGTTCCTCCCCCTGAATCCCTTGACGCTTCTGGATTACCCATTCCAGACGGTGGGGGTTCCACTTCAGTCCCAACCATTTGTCGTCCCTTTAAAGTCTCGTTGATGGCTTCCAACGAGCGCAGTATGAGGGCTAGTTCGAGCGATGGTGGTGGTGGTGCTGGTGGTGTTGGCGGTGCTTGCGATGACACTCCCCTGCCTCGACTCCCTCGAGTCCTGACCATCCTCTATGCCTTGACCTGCATCCACCAAAGTTGTCAAGGTGAGTTCCAGGATGTTTCAAATTGGTGCTACTCAAACTAGAAACAGGGTTAGGCGTAAGTTTTCTTTACTTGTCTGTAAACAGACATTACTCCATTAGGGGATTGTCTAGGTTAGGGTTAGGGTTAAGCATCTAAGCTTGATTTCTTCGCCCCTATGAAAATAGCTATTGGTTCCCTTGCCCTGTAGCTATACTAGCCTTGCACCTTACTCACCACTTCCTATGCTTACTCTACTAGTGCATATGCCGCCTCCTTCCCGCTTGTCCTAGTCTAATCCATTTTTAACTTTTCTCTTACAACTTGATTAAAGTGACTTCCGACCTTGTGTTTATTAATTTACGCCAAGAGGCGTACATCTATTGACAATGGGCACAATTAATGATCTTTTAATATTATTTAACCTTAAACCATTATCTGATGGCTATGCATTGAAGATGCTGTCATATTATTAGTCGTCCTCCAAAATCAATGGGTCACATTTATCGTTCATAACTTTCTTACATTTATCACAACATCCGTTAACATGTTTACTTTTTAACATTTACCTAATCACATAAAAAAATTTGTTGTAAGGTTATATAATTACCACGTTTAATGATTAAATAGGATTAAACCGCGACATCTAAATGGTTATCCACAACTGCCAGCCACGTTTCGGCGTTCACCAACGCTATGTACCTTTCAGCGTTAGTGTTCTTCTTAAGACGCTTCGCTTGGTGGGTGGTCTTGGGTATGACAATTAAAGTATTTATAAGTGAAATTATTTGTAAAAGTCACATCGTGTGGTGCATTGGTAAGGCGGACTTTGTAAAGACTTGACCGGTGGGGAGGTCCGGGGTTCGATCCCCGCAGACTCCATAAATTTTTCTTAGCCCTAAATTATTCAAACTTAACTAATATTTTAACTAACTTTTAATAAAGTTAAGTAAAGTCAATGTAGTTTAATAAAATATATTAAAATGATATATTTTTTTAAAATAATATTTAATAACACTTACAATAGTTTTCAACGTAATTTAATTAATATATTTAATTTAATTAATTTAATTAAACTTGATATTTATTTCAACTTAAAATAAATTAAAGAAAATATAAAGGAAAATTTAATATATAAAACAAAAAACTAAAATTAAAATTAAGCAAAATATTTAAAAAAAAATAAAAAATTAAAACATAAGACTTGAATTGGCAATGTGGGGATTGCACACCACCCACTTGCCTGAAGACTCACAAGTCAGAAACGTGGGGCTTTCATGCAACCCACGTGCCCTTCGCACCCTTTTTTGGAATAAAAAGGATACCATGTGTAATAAGCGGGGGCTGCTGCACTCTTCTCAGGTTGGCCATGTGACCCGGGGCACTCTAAAGATTTAATAATTAGGGTCGAGGCTTAGCTCTCACGGCTAAATGGTGTAAGAAACCCTAACATACAATGCAGCTCCGTCGAGGCAGGCATTGGATCGGTGTATGATGGACACTACAGAACTCGAACCCGCGACCAGTTGAGCGTGGTCTTCAGCAGGCCAGGGTTTTGTTGTCATCTTCTTCTGTGCAGTGCTTCACCGACCATGTTCTATTCAATGATACAATTGGTAATGCATAAAAGACTGTATTACACAGTGAATTTTCGCTATATTTTGCACGACCGTCGGTTAGCTGAGATTGCGCTGCTAAATTCCACTGTCGGAATGAATGAATGCATAAATGCGTTAAGGATGTATTTTTGTGTCACCCATCAGTTTCGATCCCACGAGCACTGGCTCACTCGGTTGTGAGTTCCCGGTATGCCGTGGGTGGATGACAGATCTATGTATTACAGTTGATAGTGATGCATTTCTTCATGGAGCTAAATGCATAATAAAGTGTCTGCGTTTGGACGAATTTTCCGCCACCATCACAGGGCGACAGACTCCGTGGAGTATTCAGGGTCCAAAGACCTGGAGCGTACTATACACTAATTCTAATTATGGAAAGTTTCATCTTAATAATGGATTCGACCAAACCCCGTAAATGGGATGGAACAGTTGGAATTTCTTCACTTGTGCTATCAACGAGACTATGATCCGGGAAATAGGTAGAATATTTGGGTTCCTCGTAGCTCCTTGGTTATCCCACATTCTACAGCTAGGTATACTAACTAGGGCATTATCCGGTCATTTGGAATAGTTCAGGGCTTAAACTGCATCAAACTCAGATTTGGAGAAGTGTCATTCAGTATGGCTCCGGGGCATGCTTCTTCTAATGCAGGGATGCCCTCGAACAAGAAAACAAAATGAAAGTCTCTGGGTAGTTCAGAAAACATCAGTTTACATTTGAATAGGAAATGGATGCATAGTTTGATAGACCTGGCAAGAAATGCCATGGCAAAGTTTGGAAGCAGCAAGAAAGAGAAGAGGTATATGAATTTCCTTGCTGTAAATTTCATTTCCAATGCAATATATTGTCAATCTTAAATTAATTCGCAGAGAAATTTTTTATTTTCATTGCAATATGTCATGAGTAACGGTGCTCTACAATAGTTCGTCAGGCTAGGTTAATAGCTAATTCGAAGCGCTTGTTCAGGGCTCAAATCTTGGCGAGTAGGTCATGGTAAAAACCCCATTCGAAACCAGGTGAAAGTCCCGACGATCCTTCCCACGCGTGTGGAGAAAAAGTTAAGTAAGAAGCTCTATTACTGTTCCATATTGTTGTGGTTTACAGTATATTTGCGCATTTTATGTTAATTATATTTTTATGTTAATTATGTTTAGTATAGATGTTTTAAGAAGTTAGGACGTGTTGTGCACTCCTGTCTGGCATATTTAACATGAAACTTCACAACAGGGTTTCCTTAGTTTGGCGAATTTGGCATAAACACTAAGTGTAAATGACCCAATGAATGATGGAACTGGCTATTAGCTAATTTACTCATCCATTTTCTCTTAGCATAATTTCAAATTTCTGCCAAATCTACTCTACAACACTTATTTTCTATCCTTGACTGCGTGGAGATGCTAAACATATGGCTTTGGTAACTTTTTTTTATTTTAGGAACCTCCAAATATTATTTGTTGTAGTTGGTATTCATTAAATTCCACCATAGTAAACTGCCCATTCCTTCTTGATAATTCACTGCATAAAAACGTCCTGCAGGCCTGCATTGATTAGGTGTCATGAAATTGTTTTATTCACCTCCAACAACCAGCTCATCATCAGTACTTGTTGTGCCTTCATTCAAACTGCATAAGATATCCAGTATAGCAGCCACACATGTGCCTTTCTATTCCCATAAAGAGAAGCTTTCCGGCGAACTTCCCCTTTAAGGATATGCCAAATTTGGCTGAGAAAAGTCATTCCAGATTAGTTTTCATGCATGTATAAGCTGCTGACATAGGCTTTAATATTGATTAGAATAACCAAGTTACTAATTGGAACAAAAGCAGTCAATTAACTTTTCTGTTTGACAATATTTAGCTAAAGAAATTTGTTTTAAGGCCTTATTTGCTTGGTAGGTTTAGGTAAATTACCAATTATGAAATCCAAGGTGAATTAGGGTTTCATCTATCATGCAAAAATGGCTAAATCAGCTTATAAAGTTATCTCACATGCTAATTTTTGACGAGGGTCGAATTAGGGTTTGAAGTAGACAAAATGAACAAATTACATGCAAGGTTTTTGCTACTCTGTTCCTTTTTAGCAACAAGGAATTCCTGCACTTTTAGGGAAACACATAAATCTTGCCCTAAATTTTTGCATGCATAATGAAACCTTGATACCAAATGTAGGGGTAGGTTTAGGGTTGATCATAGTTTTCAGCAGCTATATGTCATAAAGATTTTGTTATGATACCCAAATATTTCTATAACAACCCTAGTAGTTAAAATTTGTGTTAGAATTAGTATTGCATTTATTTTTATTAAAATTTATGTGTTTTGTTTGCAGGATAAGCCAAGGGGAATGAGAGCTAGCGCTTGGAGCTAGGAACTTGGCCCATAGGCCCAAATTTTAAAATAATCACTCCGATACCAAATGTAATGGCCAAATTAAATTAAAAAACCATTTATTTTAAACATAGCAGTAAAATTTAAGAGTTTCCTTCATTTAGCACATTCGCAATCAAATTTACCAATAATAATAAAATTAATTAAACATAATAAAAAAAAACAATGCATAATTTTAAATAAATATCTGAACCTGATGCTAATAACCCTTCGTTGTCCAAATGCATTCTTGACCGCGGCTGCACCGTAAAACACTGCCCAAAACCTAGTTCCTCCCTGCCAACTAGGTAACTTCCTAGCTCCAGGATATCATATGGATATCCTGGCCCCCGTGCCCAAAACCTCCAGCAACCCCGGTGCACTAATACAATCCCACTCCCAAAATTTGACTTCTCTCTGCAAATCCCAGAGCTCCCAAAATCCATCCCCCAACCTCCCGTAGAATGACCTCCCGTTAACCTCCTTGCCCTCCATATTCCTCCTTCACCGACTCCTCCCCCTCATTTACTCCCTACCTAACTCATTTATAAACTTCTTATCCTTTCCCGTTAATGCCCCTTATCCCGTTTATTTAATATCTTATCCCTTGTAGTTAATATGTCATCCATTTTCGGGTATGTAACTTAATTTAATAATATACTTTATTATCCTCCTTTTATTTATTTACCTTATTAATTAATGAGTTAATTAATACTTAAATTAATCATTGACAATCATGAATAACAAATTACTAATAAATAATTAGTTAATGTTATTTTAAGAAATATTTTTTGTTTAGCTCATCTTTTAGGATAGTTAGATTATTAATTTAATTATAATTATTAATCATATACATCTATTTAAGAAGGGTCCTTACAATATATATGTACATATGTTCTAATGTAACTGTAGTAGTTGTATTTAAGCAGAAGATATACAAGTCTCGTTTATTTACATGATTTACAAGATGCAAGTTTTAATTGAAACTTATGAAAATCGATGTGAAAAGTGATTGCTTCTAGGAAGCAGATAAAGAAAGAACATAAAAATATTTATTGTTTTTCTTTTATAAATTTAAAGAATCTTGCAAAAAAATTAATGAAACATGAACATGTGGATAGTCAAAGCTGAACCATACATTCTAGTTTCAATCATATGTAAATGACACAAAAATACAAAGAATCTATCATGTCAATGAATTAGTGAGGTGTATCCAAGCATCTGCATGAGTGGTGAACATCCAACTGCCATTTCCAAGAGAGAAATCTGCAATGAACCTTATGACTATTCTAAATAAATTCAAAACATGTATTGGCAGCTTAGGTTTTAATGATAGAAAAAGAAACACAAACATAAACCTGTGATCTCATAATTATACATGATTACAACACGATGAATCTGGAAGGAATCTATGCATTTTATCCTTCAATTTAAAATTCAAAGATAAATCTCATTATTTAAATCGAAGATATAATCACAACATTTGTATTTTGATGAAGCAAATGATAGATGGTATTTATAATATAAACCTCCTACACATCACAGATCATTTAATTTAAGGATTTCAGACCTGGACATGTAACAGGATTAAAAAAACCATAAATAAAAACATTATAAACAAAAGACTAAAGCCAAAATGCATATATGTCGTTCTATTAAGTTTTTGGAATCACTTGTCCATTCTGTAGAAGAATTTGTTTTGGATAATAGACTTTAAAGATTGGAAAAATTAATACATAAATGATAATAATTAACCATGTATTGATAAAAACGACTAAAGCTATTTAAATCAATGCATAATCAATTATTCAAATAATATGAAGATATTATAATGAAAATAAAACCATTTTACTCAAAGGACAAAAGCCATTAAGGAATCTGGAATTTCATATTCTTCTTTGAAAATACTCATCCATTCTCCCAAAGATTCCAGCCATCCATTACTCCATTTGAAAAGAAATAAAAAGTTTACAAAAGCAATAATATACAAAAGATAAAGGATTAAAATCCTCCTCTTCAATTCTTGGATCTCCTTGGCTCTGAACTTTCTCATATATTTATACAATGAATGAACAATCTGGGCGTCACTATTAATTTTCACCACCTGAAATTTGCCTCATAAAAAGACATAAATATCTCTCAAATCATGCATTTTTGGGGGACACTGTCTACGCGAAAGGTAAATGGGTCCATTTTGGTTTTGGATTTTCAACCGTTTCTTGAAATTCCTCACGTTTTGGCTGCAATCAGTTCTGCAAAATCGTTTGTATGATCTTGACGCCTTTCCATATTTTATCTATTGTTGCTCATAAATTTATTTGTAGCAATCCAAAATTATTTTTGGATCAATAATCTTGAACGTATTTGGATAATAAAATCAAGCCATGATCAGATCCATATCAAATATTTGATAATAGAAACCTATGAAACAAAAAGAAACCTAAATTAATAACCTAAAAATTGTGAATAAAACAAAATCTAGAAAAATAAAAAATGAATTTAAACTAACTATAACTTATAAACAAACATTGTTTATAATTTTCTTTCAAATATGATCTAGAGGCTTCAAGTTAAAGGAGAAAAAATATTAATTTTAGTTTTTTTACAAAATCAAACAAATGATAGATAATTCTTTTATTATTATTATTTTGAAATGAGATGCAAAATGAAAAAAGAATTTAATTAATCAATATCACCAAATGATTTCATGAAAATGAGAAACCAACCAAGATATAATTTGATGAAGTATTGAACCCATTATTCAAAATAGTCAAACTTGCTAATGAGCAAAAGAAAGAACACATAATCATAATTCAAACGAAAGTAAACATTTGATAAAAATTAATGTTTTTGTTTAAATTGAGATTTTTATGCTCGTTTCTAACTTTTGACATATACTCTTGTAATGAATATATCATACTATAGTGAATGTATTAAGTTTGTCTCAAAGCAAACCAAGGTATGAAACTATTTGAAAAGGTTGATTCTGTAGCTAATTATAATTATCAAGATTCTAATAGGGGGGGCTTTAAATTTTGTAAAAACTTTAGGGGGAGTTGTTGGAGACCAAAAAATGGAGACTTACTAGGTGACGCAGGTATCTCTGATCTGGTAATATTTCATCTCAGGAAGAAAATAATAAGACATGAAAAATAATTTAAGCTCCCTAAAATAAATTCACTCTGAGACCATATAGTATTAGGATAAGCTCAATGCTATAACCAGAAAATAAGATTTTTTTTGCAGAGGATTATAACCTTAAATAATGTCTTAATCAAGGAGTCACGATGTTTATAAAAGAACTCCAATACCGTTGACAGAGCCACTGCTTCCAGCAGGTATCCATAGCCTCGACAGGGATGTCATTTAACCCACTCAAATGCTTTAATCCCATTCAATAGTTGTATCCACATAATGTATAGTTCCATAAAAGCTAATTTAAAAACATATACCTGCTACCTCTCGACCCAACATTGCTTCGTTGCCAGAAGGTCTGTTCAGTACCCTGAGGAAGTTGTCTTGGTATCATGTGTGCATTTACCTATTGCCAACGAGCTTGTTCAATACCCTGACGAGTTTACACACAATTCCCACACATAAGTTCTTTCAACCCTCTTATGCCACTTTTAAATAGTAATACAATTATAAATTTCTTGATGACAAAGAGAGTGGGGTGATACTGGAGGTTAATTGCAATACAAGTGAATAGTTGATCATGTTATTTATTTGCTTTCAAAACTGGAAGTTTTTATCATGGTTTAGGGATTTTAGATTTTCTTTAAGAAATCATCTAGAGAATGGGGAAGCACTTAAAAGTGATTCCTTAAGAATATGGATGGCATAAAAAGTTTAAAGATCATTGTAATTCTCAAAGATTTGAACCATATCTCTAGTGTAATACTCTGGCAAAGACAATTTGAGGACAAAATGAAAGTGACAATTGACTTAAAAATCAATTGTCTGAGCTATATCTTAATATCAGGACCTCTTTGAACTATTTCAAATTGCTTGAAAAACACAAGTCTTAAAATAAATGCTTCCTTCGACAATATCTCTTTGATCATAAATATATTGATTCAAAAAGAAAGATAAGAAGACAACTCATTCAAAATAATCAAATAAAACAAAAGCACACAACAAACCAAATCAAATTTTATTAATGGGATTCAAAATAAGAAGTACACAAAATCAAAACAACAAAAGAAAACTTTTCAGGAAATGATTTTGGCCAAAGATAAACTTGAGTTTTTGTATCCACTATCATCTCACTGTAAAATAAAGGAAGAACTAAATCATATAAAATATCATGTGCGAGCAAGTTCTTTTCTTAAGATAGTGATGCATAAGATGTTATTTTGACCAAGCATAATTATTAAAAATAAAAAAGAGACTAAAAGAAAATAGAAAAATCCTTATTAAGATGAGTGCAGTCTTACTCGTGGCACCCTGGGTCAGGGTTGAATTGATAGTTTAAATTTACTTATCTCTTTACTTTCCATTTAAAATTTTCATGATGATACTACGTTTTTGAAACGAAATATTTAATGAAAAGAAGAGAGAAAAAGATTTAAAGTGGACTTCCCTCACAACATTCATATTATGGTTCTCTTGGTGTACCCACTTGTGTTGATAACTACATTATTACACAAAGAAATATTGATAAATAAAACTAAAGGAAACCTAGTCTAAACTACTAAATAGATCAAAACGCTAAGTAAAATCATATTTCCAGTGTAGCCACAAGAGCATCTTCAATCCTGCATGGCATAGAAAATTGAAAATCAGAATAAAAGAATGTAGTATTTGCAGATACAAAAGAAACATGTCATTCTTACCTCCTATATACTCTTTTAAAAACAAAACAAGCACAACCTTACCATTATTTTGAAACTTCTTGATGTATGAATCCTCCAACCATTCTGCAATCTAGTCGTGATATGGGTCATAATGGGATGGAAGAACATAAATAAGTTTGGAAAACTTATCAATATTATGGGGACCTGACATAACCATCTGCCAAAGCCAAAATGCCCCATCCTCCTGACAATTTTCCAAGTGTTCATCAATTTCTTCATACGGAGGATCTAAAAAAATCATGTGATGCTTACTTCCTAGATATTTAGGTAGAAACAAAGCAAGAACAACTTTATCTTTATTATGAAGATTTTTTAGATATGAATCTTCAAGCCATTCTAAGATCATGTCATAAAAATTAGGATGCAAACTATGACTTTGATGAAATGGATATATCAATGGAGAACACATTATAAGAGGATTCATGACATCAGTTAGATTATTGGTTTGGATGTTTCCTTTGATGAGATTGATTGTTTCAAAATGTGAAGCATAAACATTAAAATTTGAACTAATCAAAGAACGAATATGCAATGTAGAATATTCGATCTCCATAAGGATGAGTGCATTTTCTTTTGCAACAATAAATCATGTAAAATAATCTTGCAACATGTCATTTTTACATGCGAGTGACGAAAGTGAAAGAGCATCAAATCCAACTTCATAGATGTTATGTTTGGAATTAATTTCACCAAAGTTTGGCATATCGAAAAGATTTGATTGTGATGGCAAAGAGTAATATACTGTGGGTAAAGTATCAAATCCACCATAATCTAAGAAGAGATCGGGATATAAAGAGTAAAATGAATTAGAAATGAGCACATGAAAAGAATATCTTGAGCTATGATATTTAACAATGGTATTCTCAAGACATCCCTCTTCATTTTCCTTAAAACTTTCACTCTGTTTTGGTGATAAATTTTTCAACATAATATGATGATCTAAATTTGTCTCTTGTACGATAGATAATTCAAAACTTTCATGAAAAACATTTGATCTTTCATGTTGATAAGGTATGATTTGTAGATGAGGGTTTAAAACTTCTTCTTCCAATTGCAGATCTACATCTCTAATCAGTTTCATTGGAATGCTAGAATGCTTACGATCATTTTCATCACATGAGTCTTCTTCAATAACCGAATTTAAATACTGATTAGAGAAAGAGTTAGTAGAACGAGGACATTCACCTTGACCCAACATCGAATCTTCTTCCACGATGGTCAAGGAATGAAAATACAATGATTTAGAGGAAAAGCCAATTTGATTTTCAGTAAGAACATTTTCAATAGATTCTACCTCCCTTGCTTGTACAACATTTTCGGATGGATCCCTCTCATCCTGTGAACACAATTCTTCTTGCAATTGAGTGATAGTATTTGTAATTGCTTCATCATTTGCGGTCGAATATGACTGGATGCAAGCATCAGAGAGGAGATTTAATACAAATGACATGTCATCAAGATACAATTTACAAAGAACATGATGGATTCTTGTCGAAAAGCATTTTGAAGATGAATAATCTTTGATTAGCAAAGTCTGAAATTATTCACATAATTGATTGTAATCATAGATTTCAAAAGCATCTAAAAATTCATCTACAAATTGAAACCAATAAAAAATGTGATATGTTGGAAAAGACTCAAACCAATGTTTAATCCGACCCCTGAAAGTAAAAGCGAACAATCTGCATAAAACTTTTAAATCGGAAATGTCATGTTTGATGCATTTGCACCAAAACTTGTTAAGGTGGTCTTTTGCAAATACATCCCCCCCACCATCAAAGGTGACTTTGGATAAGCGAGAGACTATCTCGTTAGGAATATCAAATAATGAGAAGTGGAAAGCATGTTCCAACACAGTGATTTGGGGAGCCATGAGAAATTAATTAAATTCGAAAAACAAAGACTCCTATAAGGTCAACTTGTCAGTCTGGCCCTCCTTCTAGCACCATTTGTTGACGGGCGAAAATGACCATCTATCAATTGGAAGAACGAGTCTAGTCTGGGGTTGTCTAAATAACCCAAGCCATTTGGTATAACTCATTCTAACGGGTTTAATGGCTCTGTTGGCCAATCTAAAAGTCCTATAAGAAACAAATAAAATAAATAAAAGATTTGAAATAACTAACTAATTACTAAACATTATATATATATATATATATATATATATGTTCTAATGTAACTGTAGTAGTTGTATTTAAGTAGAAGATATACAAGTCTTGTTTATTTACATAATTTACAAGATGCAAGTTTTAATCGAAACTTACGAAACTCGATGTGAAAAATGATTTCTTCTAGGAAGCAGATAAATAAAGCACATAAAAATGTTTATTGTTTTTCTTTTATAAATTTAAAGAATCTTACAAAAAAGTTAATGAAACATGAACATGTGGATAGCCAAAGATGAACCATACATTCTAGTTTCAATAATATGAAAATGACATAAAAATACAAAGAAGCTATCATGTCAATGAATTAGTGAGGTGTATCCAAGCATCTACATGAGTGGTGAACATTTAACTGCCATGTCCAAGAGAGAAATCCGCAATGAACCTTATGACTGTTCTAAATAAATTCAGCACATGTATTGGCAGCTTAGGTTTTAATGATAGAAAAGGAAACACAAACATAAACCTATGATCTCATAATTATACATGATTACAGCAAGATAAATATGGAAGAAATCTATGCATTTTATCATTCAATTTAAAATTCAAAGATAACTCTCATTATTTAAATCGAAGATATAATCACAACATTTGTATTTTGATGAAGAAAATGATAGATGGTATTTATAATATAAACCTCCTACACATCACAGATCATTTAATCTAAATATATCAGACCTACACATGTAACGGGATTAAAAAAATATAAATAACAACATTATAAACAAAAGGCTAAAGCCAAAATGCATATATGTTGTTTTATTAAGTTTTTGGAATCACTTGTCCATTCTGTAGAAGAATTTGTTTTGGATAATAGACTTTAAAGATTGGAAAAATTAATACATAAATGATAATAATTAACTATGTATTGATAAAAAAGACTAAAGCTATTTAAATCAATGCATAATCAATTATTCAAAGAATATGAAGATATTATAATGAGAATAAAATCATTTTACTCATAGGACAAAATCCATTAAGGAATCTGGAATTTCATATTCTTCTTTGAAAATACTCGCCCATTCTCCCAAAGATTCTAGCCATCCATTACTCCATTTGAAAAGAAATAACAAGTTTACAAAAACAATAATATACAAAAGAGAAAGGATTAAAATCCTCCTCTCCAATTCTTGGATCTCCCTGGCTCTGAACTTTCTCATATATTTATACAATGAATGAACAATCTAGGCGTCACTATTAATTTTTGCCACCTGAAATTTGCCTCGTAAAAAGACATAAATATCTCTCAAATCGTGCATTTTTTTAAGAAAATCTCTACGAATAAGGTAAATGGGTCCATTTTGGTTCTGAATGTTCAACCATTTCTTCAAATTCCTCATGGTTTGGCTGAGATCAGTTCTAAAAAATCGCCTATCTGATCTTGACGCCTTTCCAAATTTTATCTGTTGTTGCTCATAAAATTATTTGTAGAAATCCAAAATTATTTTTGGATCAATCATCTTGAACGTATTTGGATAATAAAATCAAGCCATGATCAGATCCGTAACAAATAGTTGATAATAGAAACCTGTGAAACAAAAAGAAACCTAAATTAATAACCTAAAAAATGTGAACAAAACAAAATCTAGAAAAATAAAAAATGAATTTAAACTAACTATAACTTATAAACAAACATTGTTTATAATTTGCTTTCAAATATGATCTAGAAGCTTCAAGTTAATGGAGAAAAAATATTAATTTTAGATTTTTTTTTAAATCAAACAAATGATAGATAATTCTTTTATTATTATTATTTTGAAATGAGATGCAAAATGAAAAAAGAATTTAATTAATTAATATCACCAAATGATTTCATGAAAATGAGAAACCAACCAAGATATTATTTGATGAAGTATTNAATCCATTATTCAAAATAGTCAAACTTGCTAATGAGCAAAAGAAAGAACACATAATCATAATTCAAACAAAAGTAAACATTTGAAAAAAATTAACGTTTTTGTTTAAATTGAGATTTTTATGCTCGTTTCTAACTTTTGACATATACTCTTGTAATGAATATATCATACTATAGTGAATTTATTACGTTTTTCTCAAAGCAAGCCAAGGTATGAAACTATTTGAAAAGGTTGATTCTGTAGCTCATTATAATTATCAAGATTCTAATGGGGGGGGGTGGGGGGAGCTTTAAATTTTGTAAAATATCTAGGGTTATTTGTTGGGGCCCAACAGGTCATGAACTGGAACAATGAAAATTATGATATCAATATGTTGAAATATAATTGAAATAACTAATTCATTGTTTTGATTAACATTACATTATTTCTCTTTACCTGTCTCTATAGCTGGGACAGTTGGTACGTTAATTTCTTGTCCACTTGGTTTCTCTCGCATTTCACCCTCATGAGCTACATGCTCTTCAATTTTGAGAAGATACTATATAAGTATAAGTTAGTAAATAAATATCTACAATCGCACTAAATATTTCTAATTTTGAAGCATACATATCGAAATGGGTACTCTACTCTACACTATCACTGGACATGTGGACCCTTGTATAACACAATGTTTCCTAAATACTGCTTGATTCACTACTACGGTAGCACTGTTGCTTGAAAACAAACATAAATACTTAGTTAAGGGTGATATAATAAAATATGAATAGACTTTACAAGCATGCTACTATGGTTTCCTTATTCATTTGATTTACCTGTGTGGCTGGGGATATAGGAGTCTGTCGTCTAGCCCAAGATTTTTCTATATTCAATCACACTTTTAAAACCATGCTTGTAACCAAGCTTCAGGTCCTCCTCGGTGGCAACAGTGTCGAACATATTTAACTGCAATGCATAACACCATTAAAAATACCAATAACAAAAACATATATGTGTTCTCTACTGTTAAATAAATATTAACCACAGTTAATCATTTAAATCTTACTATTCGGACTTTGAGTTTTTCATAGCCACCCTGGCCTAATTTATGATGGTCGTGTTTATCCACTCTGGATTTTGTTGCTTTCGATGTGTCTGGTAGCCTGCATATGGATTTTTTGAAAAAAAATAGATATCGGAATTGTTACTTAAAATAGGAAAGAAAAACATAAATGCTCATATTTCACTGATAATATGACATGTGTTGTACCTTGCTTGAACAACTCGTGGTTTTCGTCCTTTTTTTTTAAACAAGTTCTAATTTTCATCCTCCATTAGCGCCTTCCACTCTTTCTCGAGAACCATGGGAGGGCGCTCGTGCTTGAGGTCTATTTGCAATTTATCCCTATACTGGGCCCTGATGTATTTTAAATTCTTGTCGGCTAACTATGTAACCAGTTTCTTGTTGAAAGTGTTGTCGAACAAGTTTACCATGTGATCTATTAAATCATCTTTATTTTTTCTATCTTGGCCATTCCACCGTGTGGGAATGGTGGGGCCAAGCAACTCCAATGATTTGTCATGTAAGTTTCAATAGAAAACATTGTTTCATGCAGTAACGTGTTATCCATTAATAATCTCAACAAATGTCCATTTCAATTTCATGAAAAAAATGAATCAATTAATGGGACAATTGCCTGCAATATTTTGAATCTTTATCGGAACACATGCACCATCCACCAGAAAGGTGAAATCTAGTGATCTGGTGCTTTTGATTCGTTCTTCTCCATGCACAATAGTATTCTGTGCACCTACACTATGTTCCTCTCTATAGTCATCATGTGGAGTCCCAGGCTCCGGCTCATCACGCTCCAGCATGTCATGCCAATCAAAATCACCCCTCTCATCAATGGATTTCAGGGGAACCTCAGGAGGATAAAAAATCCTCACTTGCACTTTTCTATGTCGACCTTGTTTTTGCATTGGACCCTCAATGCTACCTAGATCAATTGCAGGATCGATAGGTTCCCCATGCACGAGGTTTAAAATTTCCTACAAACAAAAACCTTTTCTTTATCAGATCATATACAAAACATAAAACTAAAAAATGGATATGAAATGTTCATAGCTAATAAAAATATGTAAAGATGCCACTTACCCCAAAATTAGTTATTGTAGTTTGTAGCTCTACAATTCTTGCCTTGTCCTCCTATGTCAGGGGTCTTTTGCTAATCAGACCTAGATATTCCATGTTAACCTTCTTCAAGGCCTTCATTATAGTTGTTATTGGGTTTGTCAAATAAAATATTTTTTCCGCATCAATATCCTTTGTGGGAGCCTGGACAGATGTTGACACAATAAATCAATCAACAAAATTTATGAAATTCACCTCTAACATTAAAAAAATGAAATATTGCAGTAATATCATAAAAAAAATAACAAAATTTAATAAATTTATTTTTTTTAGTCATAAGTTGTTACTGTATTTAACATTTACCTGGTGAGGCACTACGGGTGTCTTTCCACGGTCACCCTGGAGAGATGTAGCGGGTGAAAATTGGACACAGTCACCCTGGACAAAAGTTGACACAATAAATCAATCAAAAAAGGTTATGAAATTCACCTGTAACATTTAAAAAATGAAATATTGGAGTACTATTAGAAAAAAATAATGAAATTTCATAAATTTAGTTGTTGTAGTCATAAGTTGTTATTGTATTTAACATTTACCTTGTGAGGCACTGTGGGTTCCTTTCCATGGTCACCCTAGAGAGATGTAGCGGGTGAAACTCAGAGATGGTCACCCTGGACAGAAGTTGACACAATAAATCAATCAACAAAAGTTATGAAATTCACCTATAACATTTAAAAAATGAAATATTTGAGTAATATAAGAAAAAAATTAATGAAATTTCAGAAATTTAGGTGTTGTAGTCATAAGTTGTTACTGTATTTAACATTTACCTGGTGAGGCACTACGGGTGCCTTTCCACGGTCACCCTGGAGAGATGTAGTGGGTGAAACTTGGACACGGTCACCCTAGACAGAAGTTGACACAATAAATCAATCAACAAAAGTTATGAAATTCACTTCTAACATTTAAAAAATGAAATATTGAAGTAATATCAAAAAAATAATAATAATGAAATTTCATAAATTTAGTTGCTATAGTCATAAGTTGTTACTGTATTTAACATTTACCTGCTGAGGCACAGTGGGTGCTTTTCCACGGTCACCCTGGAGAGATGTAGTGGGTGATTTTCTACCATGGTCACCCTGGACAGATGTTGACACAATAAATCAATCAATAAAAGTTATGAAATTAACCTGTAATATTAAGAAAATGAAATATTGCAGTAACAACAGAAAAAAAAAATAGTGAAATTTCTGAAATTTAGTTGTAGTAGTCATAAGTTTTTACTGTATTTAACATTTATCTGCTGAGGCAAAGTGGGTGCCTTTCCACGGTCACCCTCTCCATCTATTCGATTTGAGTTGTAATCGATTAACAACTCTTCACCTGGAACTATTGTTTTTGTTGCACATACAAATATATGATTTCCTTTGTGTGCCTCAAATATGCAATTTAGTTTCTTAGTTGTTGCCACTGGTCATGTACTATTTATAAATTCCACAATGTTTCCAGTAGTTTTTGGCCTTCTATCAATATACATAGTTTCCCCTTTATTTTGATTGTTATCTAGTAGTTGTATATAATTTGCGGCAACTCCGTATCTCCGCATGCTTTGCGTATATCGAACCAACATCAACCAGTGATTGTATGTGTATAATAGCCCGACATACTCCATCAATTCAGTTATAGTTCCATAGCCGACCTTTATGCCATCCATGGAAAATAACGCCAATCAATGTAAGGATGAAGGAGCAATGCGATACATCCTCCCACCGATGAAGAAATTTGTGTCCACTTTAAGTAGCCCCTTAGGTGCCCATTGTTGCACTAGATGTTTACACCTCAAGGGAAACTCAATGTCACCTATTCTCTCAGCATCATAATTACATGACCCTCCGTTGGCAATAAAAAATTGCATCCGAGTACAAAATCTTTTCCTTACCTTTTCCAACCTAGTTGATCTAGAACTGGTAGATCTAGTACAACACGTCTCACTTTGAACCTCTCTTAATATATCTTGATCATCACTCGAGGAAGATAGATCTAACATATACCTATTTGGTGGTACCTACACTCATTAAAACAAGAATATAAGTTTCCATGCCAATATACATTTTTGGTACCAACACAGTTGCATATAGTTGCATTTAGTTGCATAAAGCTGAAATTGCCACACCTATCTATCATATAGTTGCATAAATTTGAAATTGCCACACCTAGTTGCATAATTTGCAATATAGCTTCATAAGTTGCATATAGTTGCATATAGTTACATAAGTTGCAATATAGTTGCATATATTTGCATAAGATGCAATATAGTTTCATTTGACCACTCACCAATATTTGAGAATAGAGTTGCAATATAGTTGCATTTGACCACTCACCAATATTTGAGAATAGAGTTGCAATATAGTTGCATTTGGAACCATTGGTATTATTTAAGAGATATTCGGCCTCAAGGTCTATGAACTAACCATTGAATGATCATGTAGATAATGTTTAAGGGATATTTGGCCTCGAGGTGGGATTTGGACACCATTAGCATTTTTTCACATCACATATGGGAGTTTAGGCTTGTACCATCATCAAGGGAAGGAGAAAATGGAATTAGGATTTAAATGAACCTTATGTGCTTAATGACCAAGATTAAGGCCTCCAATTAGGAATATGGGCAACATTGGTATGCTTTAAATAATAATAATAGCTATTAGGACACCATATGGGCACCATTCACAGGTTTTATGCATCATAGTTGGCTCTCAAGGCCTGTAAGAAGGAACTTAGAGCCATTAGGAGGATATAGTTGCATTCATAAGTTGCATTAGGAGGATATAGGTCACACATTCATAAGTTGCATATAGTTGCATAAGTCACATATAGTTGCATAGTTGCATAAGCTGCATATAGTTGCATAGGTGCATAAGTTGCATTGTTGCATAAAGTTGCATGTTGCATAAAGTTGCGTAAAGTTGCATAAGTTGAATTGTTGCATAAAGTTGCATGTTGCATAAAGTTGTGTAAATTTGCATAAAGTTGCGTAAGTTGCATTGTTGCATAAAGTTGCATGTTGCGTAAAGTTGCATAAAGTTGCGTAGAGTTGCATAAGTTGCATTGTTGCATGAAGTTACATGTTGCATAAAGTTGCATAAGTTTCATAAGTTCCATAAAGTTGCTTAAGTTGCATATAGTTGCATAGTTGCGTAGTTCTGTAGTTGCATAGTTGCATAGTTTCGTAGTTGCATAGTTTCGTAGTTGCATAGTTGCATGTTGCATAGTTGCATAAGTTGCATAGTTGCATAGTTGTGTAGTTGCATAGTTGTGTAGTTTCATAGTTGCATAAAGTTGCGTAAAGTTGCATAAAGTTGCGTAAGTTGCATTGTTGCATAAAGTTGCCTCTTGCGTAAAGTTGCATAAGTTGCATTGTTGCATAAAATTGCATGTTGCATAAACTTGCGTAAGTTGCATAATTTCCATAAAGTTGCTTAAGTTGCATAAGTTTTATGTTGCATAGTTTCATATAGTTGCGTAGTTGCATAGTTCCGTAGTTGCATAGTTGCATAGTTGCATGTTGCATAGTTGCATAATGTTGGTACAAGGGAAGACCCAGGGTTTAGCTCCAAGAGCGCACCAACAAGCCCTAACTACTGGCCCTTTCGGAAGCACCTGCAAAGCATATGTAGTCTCACCTGAAGCAGCTATGAGGGGGTTGCAAGATAGAGATTTCTACAACCAGGGGAATATTAAGTGGTTCTTATTACCACAAGAACATAACATGAATCTATCATTCAACTAGCTATATCTATCCTTCACAGCTATAGATATGATCTAATACAATAATGCAGATAACAATATAACAACATCATAGCTCGAAGCATCATTCACACACACAACAACAGATGTACGTGGTTCACCCTCTCTCTAGGGATACGTCCACAGAACTGTGCTTATGATATTTTAATATAAAGATTATAGTTTTGATCTGCGCTCTTGGCCGACAGATCCTCTCTCTCTGTCTCTCTTTCTCTCCCCCTTCCTGCACACCCAGCTACAGGACTTGATCTTCACACCTAGCTGTAGATCTTACAATATCAGAAGGCTCTCTCTCTCAGCACTTCTCTCACCCATAATACAATTTTCTCCCAATGAAAAATGATCAATAACAAGACTCAGTTACTGTACCCCCCCCAACCTAGGTCCTCTCGAGCTCTATTTATACATTACAATCCCTCACCGACAGCCTCAGGTTGAAACTTAGGTGTCAAAACCCTAGGTGTCTACAACCCTAGGTCAACTTGACCCATTCTTTCCGGGATTTGCTAGCCTGTCTTTCCTTCTTCATCTTGCGGTTCTTTAAGGCATCTAATGATGGATTGTTCCACTTCCTGAGTCATCCTCCATCTTCCTTACTAATATGTCATCCTCGATCTCCTCATCCAACGGCTTGTGTTTCCGCATTTTTCTCCATCTTTTATGTTCTTTTGCTCACTTCGACCCAGTGAAAGTCACCATGTCTCCCACGAAGCTCTCTTTTTACCTTTTCTTCCTTGTTCTTTGCTTCCTTCCATAACCAAGGGCCAACAGGCCCCCAACAATCACCTGTTACACGTCCCAAGGCACTTGATATATGATCCTCTTATTTTACTTTAACTTTCAACTACACAGTGAAACCCTTGCTTTCTGCTTTATGCCTCCTTTCCATCCTTCTACAGACTATCTTTTCTATGTCTGGTACCCAGTTTCAACTACACCTGGTACCTAGACCCATGTCTTCTTGATTCTACTGAGAGATGGGAGGAAACTGGTTGTCATAGTACAACTTCAGTCGACTCCCATTCACCAAGCCTTCCTTCCAATCTCCTTTCAATGTCTTCAATTATGCAGCTCCTCCTTCTATAACATAGGTAATCTCATATGGTCTGAGCCAATGTGTTCTGAACTTCCCAGGGTGTTTGATAAACTTACTGTCATATAGTAGGACTAAATCACCTTGCCTGAATATCTTCTTCTTGATGTGTCTGTCATGATAGCCCTTTTCTCGTTCCTTCTGAATTTTTCGATGGAAGTCTGCAATGAATCTATCTTCTTCTAGTTCGACCAACTGTGCTAGGCTCTCATGAATGGCACCAGTATCATCCATGTCTGTAAATTCAACAATTCTTAAGCTTGGTACCAAATACTCCATTGGGACAACAACTTCAAGACCATAGACCAACTTGAAAGGGGTTTGCATTGTTAATTTCTTGCAAGTGGTTCTATAAGCCTAGACTAATGTTGGTACTCTTAAATCCTAGTCATCCCTATTCACACTACAAATATTTGTCAATGATATCTCCAATATCTTGTTCAATGCTTCAACCATTCTGTTTTCTTGTGGATGATAAGGTGTACTCTTCTGATGGTGGACTGCAAATTCTTCAACCAGGGATTCAACTATCTTATTGATGAAGTGTGTACCTTGATCACTCATAAGGACCTTAGGGAATCAAAACCTGGTTATTATGTCATCAAATATAAAACATGTAGTTGTAGCTGCACTACAGTCTTTGAATGCTCTTGCTTCGGCCCACCTAGTCAGGTATTCTGTCACAGTGATAATATATCTTGCTCCTATGTGCTTTCCTGGTGAGTTTATAGGTCCCACGAAGTTAATGGCCCATTTTTCTAATTCTTGTAGGGTCATCTGCGGTGATAATGGCATATCATCTCTTCGGTATTGTTTTCCAACTCGCTGGCATACATCGCATGCACTAGTATATTTTTTAGCATCTCTATGTAATGTAGGCCACCAAAGGCCAGCTTGTAGAACCTTCTGCAAATTTTATTTTCCTGCGTAATGTCCTCCTGCAATGCCTTCATGATATTCTTCAAGGATCATAGGGTGTTCCGCTTCCATCACACATCTTCTTAGCATCTCATCAGGTCCCATTTTATATAGTTGACCAACTATCAGTGAAAAATCTGCAGCATGCACCACTAGCTATTTCTTCTGTGGAATTGTGTACTCAGATGGAGCCATTCATGTTGACAGGAACTGGAGTATGTCTGTGAAGTGGTCATCAATATTTCTAATGGCAAGCAGTTGTGCATCTGGTAGTGTATCCTCTAGACTGGTAGGTTCTTCACCATGATCCAACCTCGACAGGTGGTCTGAGGCCTTATTCATTCTTCCTGGCTTAACTATGATCTCAAAATCATATTCTTGAAATAGGAGAAGCCATCTGCATATTATCCCCCCAACACTGGCTTGTTGACTAGGTATTTTAGCATGGAGTGATTAGTAAACTTTTTAAAGTGTCCTCCCAAGAAGTAGTGACAGAATTTATGCAATGCATACACCATGGCTAGTCCCTATTTGTCTGTAGTAGTGTAATTGATTTCAGCTGTGGAGAGCTTTCTGCTGGAAAATGCTAATGGATGATCAATGTCACCTTCTCCAGGTTGTGCCAGTATTGATCCTAATGCAATAGAAGATGAATCAACATGCACATCAAATTCCTTGCTCTAGTTGGGAAAGACTACAATAGGCACAGTGACCATCTTTTGTTTTAGTGTGTCAAATCTCTGTTGACATTCATCTGTCCAACCAAACTGACAGTCTTTCTTTAATAACCTCTACATTGGTGCAGTAATCTGAGCATATCCTTTGATAAATTTCCTGTAATAGCAAGTATGTCCTAGTGCAGTGCGTAGTTCTTTGACTGATGTAGGTGGTGGTAAATCAACTATAATTGAGATTTTGGATGGATCCACCAACAATCCTTGCTTGCATACAATATGACCTAATAATACTCCAAATGGTGAAAAGAAGATGCACTTCTTCAATTTCAAAGCAATTTGACACTGCCTGTATTTATCTAGCATTAGACTTAGACATTCAATATGATTTTTCAACAAACTAAAAACAGTCCAATCATCAAAGTATGCTTCTAAAAACTTATGCAAAAATTCTTTGAATGCTTCAACCACCACCCTGGAAAATATGGCTAGGGCATTATTCAGTCCAAATGGAATTATTGTATATTGGTAGGATACCCACTCTGTGGCAAATGTAGTCTTATGACGGTCCTCCTTGGCGATGTGGATCTGATGGTATCCTAAAAACCCATCTGTAAAAGAATATACTTCTTGGCCTCCCATGTTATCCAGTACTTTGTCCATGAAAGGTGTAGGGAAAGGATCATGTAGACAAGCATCATTCAACTTACTAAGATCTATGCAAATCCTGATCTCACCTGTCTTCTTATCTTGCATGACCATGGGGCTAATCCATTCTGATTCTTCGACAGGTTCAATAATCCCTGCTTCCAGCATTTTGTCGAGCTCAATCTTCACTTTTTCCTTATATTTCGAGTTCAATCTATAGTGTCTTTTCTTGAATGGCTTTGCATCGGGTTTCAAAGGTATTCTCATTTCTCCCATAGGTCCTTGCCTTCCCTTCATATCAATGAACTTGGTCGGGAACAAGTCCTAATACTCATGCAATAATTATGTGATTTTTTCAATGGTAGTAGCGTCCCAATAATCTCCAGCATTGGAAATCTTTTGTGTTTCCTCTGTCCCGATATTGACTTTCTTTATCTTTATCGGATGTCTAATGAATGGCAGTTCAACTCAAAGTCCTTCCACATCTCTCTAATCTTATGTTTCTTTGATATTCAGCTTCCTTGGGTCATCGACCTGTGTATCGTGCTGTGTAGCTACCTTCTTGTGCTGAAAACCACATTGTCATCATTGTTCAACATTGTGTCCAGTCTGTAATATTGATTTTATGTTTCGCCCACCATCTCTTTGGTGTGGCCTTCATGGCCTCATCCATTGCCAACATCCTCTATTGTGTTGGTACACTTGTCTCAAATTCTAACAAGAAGTTTTAGAAGGGGTTCAACCCATCAAATGTGGCTAGATTACTCACTATTGTGTCAATCCAACGAACTTCTCTGGTTAGCCTAGCACATCTTCTTGTAGATACTTCATACATTTGGTTCTGCCAATTCTTCAGAACTTCTTCTGAGTCGGATGAACATGCGTTGTCTCTTTCCCAGCTCATATTCTCGTCAGCTGTAGGGTTGATATAATCCTGTTGTCTGGATGTTAATTTGTAGATTCTTTCCATTTCAAATGCATGGTCTTCTTCTCTGATAGGTTCTGTGTATCACGGACCTTCATATGGATATAAAGGTGCAACGACCCTAAGGCTAGCTTTCTCAAATGTCATGCGTCTTTTCTTTAAATCAACAACAGTGGAATTTTGAAGGCCCAATCAATTCCTAACAATGTAGGGTAAGGGAAAATATCATCAACAATTTCAATTACCTCAAAATATGCAAAGGTTCTTACCCCATCGATGTCCACTGGGACATGCTCTAATCGTCCAAATGATTTGACATCTTGCTGATTAGCCATGCGAAGCCTGATAGGGGAATATATCAGCTTGGGATTTCCCATCAGTGCCCAAGTCTGCTTCGTCATGACATTGACTTCTAACCCTAAGTCAAGGACCAAATAGTCTATCTCATACTCTCCTATCTGAGCATTCAAGTGTAGTTCTTTATTTGTCCTTCTCCTTTTTACAATTTGGTGCACTTCTCTATTCAGTAAGGGCTATATTTTTTCTAGTTGATTAAATCTTGTAATTCTTGGACAATTCCTTTATCTTGAATCAACTTAACACAAGTGTGCAAGAATTCAATGAGTTTGTTTACCTCTTTCCCTTTTGTTGGTGATGCAGACGGATCAAATGCGTGAGGCATGCCATATTCTTTGATTTATGGTTGTCTCTTTTATGAAGATCCTTGATCTCCTTTGAACTCTTTTCTTGCCTCCTCGAACATATGTCTTTCTTTCTTAGCATTTAACATTGGGGTCTTTTCTGTAGCTTTCTTGACTCCATGGTCATTTTCAGTCTTTCCTTGGGTTGGTCTATATTCTCCTGTAGAAGCACCTCCTCGAGTAATAAAAACGACTCTAGGTTATTCTCCGCGAGGTTCATCATATATCAGTTGTACTTGTGGGTTCTTCTGGGGTCCTCATCTTTCCTGAAGTTTAGCCAGCATCACAGGGAATTCTTCTATGACATGCTCGAAGAAATTATAGTAACTATAGGTTGTGTAGGGATTCTGACAATCCCTTGCTAAATGTCCTGGCTGTGCACAGTTGTAACAGATTATTTTTCCTCGGCCTTGGCCCATACCTCCTCTTCATCCTCGTCCTCTGTAGCCACCACAAGGAGTGAAATTCCCTCTCCCTAGAGAGTTGTACTGCGGATTGTTTCCTTCTTGTTGTACTTCTCCTTCAATCTTGTATATGTCTCTCGGCCTTTCATGCATGAGATCATAAGCTCTACAATCTTGATCATCATGCCTCACTAATTTATAGAATGTACAATACAATTTTGTGGGTGTCTAGACATACTTATGCATGTAGTAGAACTCACATGGGTGATGCCTATTTCTGCATACATCACACCAGGGTAGGTTAACTTTTTTTAAGGGGCTCGGTGCCCCAGATGCCAAGTACTCATGAAATAAGGGACATTGTTCCTTATCGTGGCCTTTAAATATGCATCTTACATACTAGATATCTTCCCTTTTTCCTTTTCCCTTATCTTTCTTCATATCCTTGACCTTTAAAGACAAACAAGTTAGTTGGCTCATGATCTGGCTAATGCCTGAGCTAGATTCTCCCATTGGTGTTGATTCAAGCTTCATGGAAATCTCCAAAGCTTCTGCATGAGATCAAATCTTCTACTGCATCAAAGGGATTCTTATGTGTGGTAACAACACAATGATGAACCACTCTTTGTTCTATTTGTCGGGGATCTGGAAAGTTAATTAGCCTATCAAGGTCTTGAATCTCTAGTCGAACTCCCAAACAAGTTCTTCTACCTTTTGTTTAATCTCTTTTAGTTCTGTAATACATTGTGACTCCGACTTAGGTTTCTTAATATCTGCGATCAACACATTCTTGATCTCATTCAAGGGCTTAGGATGTGCCAGTCCTTGGACAAGTTTCATGTACCAACTCAGTGCATGGTCCCTTAGCATAGTGTTGAACTGGGTTCTCTTGATGGATTCATCAATGATACTTTTAATATTCCATATAGCCTCACACAGAAGCCAATGTTGATTTAGATATTCAGATCCATCTCCTCTAAAGATAGGGAGTCTCATTTCACTTTCCATAATGTTGAATAGGGTTCTTGTCTGAGTAGATGTTGGGCTACTGGTAACAGTACTCTGAAGACCTTGGTGGTTCTGACTATTCCGACTGCTAGGTATTGTTGAGACAATAGGAGGATTAACATTACTTACTTCAGTAGTTCATGCAGTTCCTGAGGTTTCTAGCTCGCTTTGGCACAGTTCTTTAGCTTCCCCTTATTCTGTTCAGGTGGGGTCTAGATGCTCTTCGTCTGTTAGACATACCTCTTCTCCATTATAGAAACCTTCTTCTCCATAGTTTTTCTTAAACAAATTCTCAAGGTGAACTCCTCGGAATACTTTCCCACTACACGTATGTCCTTCTTCTATGTCGTTGTCGCTGTCCAAGATCTTGAACATTAGCCTTTTTAGGTCTGATCAATCTACTATATCTTTAAGATGTGGTTTTCATGCAAGAGCATCTTGATTATTAGCTTTAGGAATTGCAAACATTTTCCTCTGGGTCCTTTGAAAAAGTATCTCTCGTCTTCTCTATATGATTTTGTTTTGTCAACTACAAACTCAGTGATATACCCTCCAATGGTACTATCAAACAAATGATCTACTACTCTGGATACAGCGTTGTCGACTCTCTTGACCTTCTAGATCAATGCTGGTGTCCAAACCACAGGAGGTCTAGATCTGATTTCAAACTGTGTGTCAGCTAACCTAGCCAACCACTCGTGTAGCTCCTCATGGATTCCTCCAAAGAAGATATTGTGAATGTCAGTGAAGATGTATCTCTGTAGCCAATCTTCAGTGCTTATTTCAGGGTTCTTCTTTTGGGCTTCAGTGAATTCCTTCTCTTTATCCTCTATCCACTTATGAATCTTTGTCTTTGATGGGAACCACCTTGACGTTCCCTTAAAACAATTCTTGTCCTGGCAACAGAACCATTTTTTGGTACAAGGGAAGACCCAGGGTTCATCTCCAAGAGCGCACCAACAAGCCCTAGCTACTGGCCCTTTTGGCAGAACCTGCGAAGTATATGCAGTCTCACCTGAAGTAGTTATGAGGGCATTGCAAGACATAGATGTCTACAACCAAGAGAATATCAAGTGGTTCTTATTACAACAACAACATAACATGCAACTATCATTCAACTAGATAGATCTATCCTTCACAGCTATAGATCTGATCTAATACAATAATGAATAATCTCATAGATGATTTTAGGGGATAAATTTCGTTAATGGGATAATTTTCCATGGTTTTCCCCAAAAAAATATTCGCCAATTTCTATTTTTTCTAAAAATTATTTGCCCAAATACAAAAGAATAAAATTATTTTACCTTAAAAATTGCCAAAATTGTATAGAAACTATATAAAATCATTAGAAATTTAAATATTTTTACAAAAGTATCACCAAACATTTTACACTTTGTGTATTAAGGACTAGTAAGATTATCCCATGTTTCTACATCTTAATATAAATTTCCATCCTTAAAATTATTCCTAATGCAGATAACAATATAACAACATCAAAGCTCAAAGCTTCAATCACACACACAACAACAGATGTATGTGGTTCACCCTCTCTCTAGGGCTACGTCCACAGAACTGTTCTTATGATATTTTAAGATAAATCTTACAGTTTTGATCTACGCTCTTGGCCAACAAATCCTCTCTCTCTGTCTCTCTATCTCTCCCCCTTCTTGTGCACCTAGTTGTAGGACTTGATCTTCACAGCTAGATGAAGATCTTAGAATACCAGAAGACTCTCTCTCTCAACACTTCTCTCACCCATAATATGATATTCTCCCAATGAGAATTGATAAATAACAAGACTCAGCTACTGTACCCCCTCGACCTAGGTCCTCTCGACCTCTATTTATACATTACAATCCCTCACTGATAGCCTCAAGTCAAAACCTAGGTGTCAAAACCGTAATTACCAAAACCCTAGGTGTCTACAACCCTAGGTCAACTTGACCCATTCTTTTCGGGCTTCACCAACCTGTCTTTCCTTCTTCATCTTGCAGTGCTCCAAGGCATCTAATGTTGGATTTTGCCACTTCCTGAGTCATCCTCGATCCATCTTCCTTGCTAATTTGTCATCCTCGATCTCCTCATCCAACGACCTGCTTTTCCACACTTCGCTCCATCTTTTCTGTTATTTTTCTCACTTCAACCTAGTGACAGTCACTGTGTCTCCTGCTAAGCTCTCTTTTTACCTTTTCTTCCTCATTATTCTCTTCCTTCCATAACCAAGGGCCAACACATAAGTTGCATAGTTTCATAGTTGCGTAGTTTCATAGTTTCATGTTGCATAGTCGCATAAGTTACATAGTTGTGTAAGTTGCATAAGTTTTGGGCATAATGTATAGAAAAGAACATAAGGTGCTTAGGCCCTATTTGAATCTTATCAGGGCTGATAATTGTGATGCAGTCCTTAAACAACCACACAAGATATATGTAGGGTATATTTGGAACCATTGGTACGTTTTCATAATAAGAATAGGTCTCAAGGTGTGTACCATGGCTAGGAGAGGAAATAGGTACCTTATGTGCTTAATGAGAAGGGAAGGAGAAAAGGGAATTATAATGTTACAATGTACATTCCATTTTAAAGATGCCAATTTCCTAATGTTACAATGTCAAAAGTGATTGATGGGTTTTTTCCAACACTCTCCCACTTGGCAATCACTTTGAACAAGTGTCAATACTAATCACCTCTGTACACAAGACAAATTTCTCTCCATTGACGGTCGTGCATCAACTGCATTATTCACTTTGTTAACTTCACCACACTTTTCTCGTCCATTTTCCTAACAAAGTGGTGCTTCACATCAATATGCTTACTCTTTCCATTATAGGTTGACTTATTGACCATTGCAATGGAAATTTGGCTATCACAACTTATTGGACATTGCAATGGCACTTTGGCTATCACATTATATTTCCAAACTACCATGTTGGATACCAATACTATTGCATAGTCTTAATAATCATAGTTTCTTTAGTAGCTTTTGTCGCAACAATATGTTCTTCCTCTGAACTAGCTAATGCAATGAGGATTTCCTCATACTCATCCAGCTAACTGCTCCTCCAAACAAATTAAATACATATGCACTTGTAGATTTCTTTTACTACAGGATCAGGCAAAAATGAAATTATCTTGGAATTCATGATATAAATTCCAAATTTTTTTAAGGATTGCACCAATGGATACGCTTGATAAATTGGTAATCCCTAGTTTATGTTTTAAGATCTTAAAATATAATTTTAATAAAAACATTAAAACAAGATTGGTCTGTGTTTTAAACTATTCTAAACCTAAGCTACATCATTGCACACCTATTTTACATACCAAATCCAAAATAGAATGAAAGCCTTTCAGGATTATGTTTTGTTTACCAAAAGTTGGGGGGAGCACACAGGTCCAAGCCATGAACCTAACTCTCAAGACAAGTCATCGCTCAAGCCACATGTCATATTACGAGTCATATTACAATTTCATGCCACATGCCAAGTTTCAAGTCGGCACATATAGTCAAGTTAATCGATCAAGCCATGGATTTACCTACAGTCTCAAATCATAGTCATGAGTCAATGCCAAATCATTCTACATTTCAATTCCTGAGTCAAGCCTTTATTTATACCATGGGTCAGGCCACAAACCATGCAATATACTAAACCCTTTGTTGAGCGCCAAGTTAACAAGTTTGAGGTTACAGGTGTCTAAAGTTTTTTTGTGTCGAATAGGCAGAGTTGTTGTTGACCAAGTGTGCACAGCAAAGATCGAATTACGCTCATGAAAATAAGGGCCTTGGGATATGTAATGGAGAATATAGTATTTTCCATATGTGTGTGTGTGTGTGCATGAAAACACGTCGCACTATGGTCTAGAGACAATTTGAAGCAGTTGCCATAACGATGACCCAAGTTCAATTCATGGTGAGCTCCCTCCACACCTATATTCTTGTTGCCTCTTTGTTGTAGAAACATATAGCCACAATTTTGTTAGCAACCTAACCACCCTTGATGTAGAGGGTGTTGGCTTATCATGAAAACCTCTCCTTGATAATACATAACAGTGGAGAACCCACATTGCTACTATGCAATATATTGGAGAACATAGAAGCCCTGAGGGTTAGCTCAAGCATTCATGAGCCAAACATGAGATCTCTCCCCCAAATTTGGGGAGGTCACGAGTTCAACTCTCTTTATCCCCTCGAGGTTAGGCTCCATAATCAAGGCCAACGATTTACCTCCTCTACCAACCATGGATCATAGAACATAGAAGACAAGAAACAAAATTCTATTCAAACTCTTAAAGAGCAAAGAGTTTCAAAGATGTCATCCATGTTGTCGAAGAAATAATAGGTGTGTGACTCAAAAAACAAAGATAAGAAAAGAATATCAAAAGAAAATATTAAGAAACCAAGGATATTCAATTTTGTTTAAGCACATATAAGCATATGTTTTTCAATTCTAACAAGAGGGAACACATAGTGTAAACAATCTTTTGATGATTAATATAAGCACTTACAAAAAAAACATGAGATGGAAATTATTCTGTAGGGCATGGGTATGGAAAGGTATAGACGAAATGAAAAGACCTTTCAAGGTAATATAATTAAAGATTTATTTTTGCCACCCCAATTACAAAATCCAAAAATGTAATAGGATCAAGAAGGGAATAGGTTTAGCGTGGAAGTGTTTAATTTCCTAACACTCTTGAGATTCCTTTTTCAACTTTAGGTACTTGAGTCTTTTATTTTCAGGTATGCCTCCCACAACAAGGCTCCATGTAAAAACTGCTTTTTTGGCTCAAGAACGGGTTTCCATACGATTCTTAGAAAAAAAACCCATGCTCTTCGCTTGGATTTTAGTTGTCACATTTGATTCAATTGGCCTTCAAACGATTAGAGCAAAGCCAATTGTACCGCATGGTTGAATTGTGACGCAACTCGTGCCCCTCACCGAGAAAGCCGGTCGCTCCACCAGGACCTTCTGTTTCTCACGGGCCCGAAGAGTCAACGCTCTTCAACTCCCTCAGGAGTTACGAGTCACCCACAGCAACTCCTTCGGAAATCAGGATATCGCGACTCGGGGGTTCGCGATTCATGTGAACACAATTCACTAACAGCTCCAACCTCCGAAACCCGAACTCCGAATAGTCAACAGTCAACGCTCTCAGTCTCGGGGATTTTCCTATCGGGAAATCGGCGGATGAAAGGTAGTGAGATACTTACCCTTCGAAACCCCGAACACCGATGTGCCGATATGCTTCCACGTGTATTCCACTAACTTCCGGGTCCCACGCTGCCACGTCCCTTTCGGGATTTCACGGATCGCGAATCCGCGATGCAAGAACTCCTTGGCGTCGAGAACTCCGATTCCCCGAACGCCGAAACCTCGAAGTCCGACGACACCTGTCCTCCACTCGCTCTCAAGGTCCCACTTCAGCCACGTCACCTCTGCGCTCGGGCGATTCGGGGATCGCGGGATCGCGATTTCACCGGTCACAATTCTCTTGCATCATAAAACCCCGAACCCCGATTCTCCGATGCCACCTGTCGACATCTCTTGGGGAGGCCTACGTCTTGACACCTGTCTCCCTCTCGTTCTATCGGGATTTCGCGATTCTTCACGGGGATCACCAGCCGTCGATTCTCTTTCTCTGAGAACTCCTTCTATTCCTAAGGATGGATTCTGTCCATGATCCACCTGAGTCTGTTCCTCAACACTTATAAGGAACTATCCCTCCTGAGCTTTGTCTCTATCTGACTCCTTCAGAGATTTCTCACGTGGTCTGCTCACACTTCAACATTCAAGCACTCTCCAAGTATTGAAGTCATTCAAACCCCGTGCACTCGCCTGCAACAGAGATTTATGGCCTCTTTCCTCAGACTAACTGCTGAGACCCACATCCAACCTGCACTCACCTGCACGGTTCGAATAACCTAATTCATTCTGGCGACCCGAGCACAAAAGTCCAACTGTCTAGCCCCCTCTACGCACTCTATGCGGAGGAATTCGACTACACTCTATGCAGGAATCTCCTGGCTCAAACAGAGAAACAATTGAAACTCATTCTCTCAGGTTTCTAACCTGATATGTAATCACATAAGCAGCATATATAAGATAAGCATAAAAAGAAGCAAGTATGCAACAGCATAATACCAATAACACAAAGAGACTAAACACATCCATGGAATTGAATAAAAGCTTTCCTATTAATTCAATGTCTGTACATGGAGTTTCTTCACAAGCTCTCTTCTCTGCTCCTCTTTTTCTCTATGATAATGCTGAATAAATCAATTTACACAAGGAGGGTGCCTATATTCGTTTTCCCTCCTGGAAGATGAAACGGTCTAATCTACAGCTAACCCTATCTACCATCATTTAAAACTGTTAAATGCCTCCTTATCTACATTATATTACAAATGCGCTCAGCCTTGAATGTCTTTAGTGAAACGGCGGTGCAACAATACCAAGGTGAAATTCAAAATCAAAAAGGTTTGCTGGCTTGTCCAGCTGTACTTTCTCTTTCTCCTCGCGTTGGTTCATATGATGTATTGCGGATGTTGCGGATGCTCCTGCATCATACTCCTCGGCTCAAAAGATTTCATGGGCTCCTGCCCATGAGCTCTTGCACTGTCTTCCCATGTTTCAAAATTACTGCTTCTGTCATCCAGCTAGCATCCTCCACTGGGTGATCTTTCCACTTCACCAGGTATTCAAAATACTGCTTTCTCCTCGTCTTCTTTCCTAGTCTTTTATCCAGTATGCACTCCATCTGAGGCTTTTGTGCCACTGGCAATTGCTTCTGCCATTGGACCACTGGTTGTTCATCAGTTCCAGCTCCTGCATCTTCGACTTTATATGGGTATAAATCCAAAATATTGAAAATCGGAGATATCCCGATGCCCTCTGGAAACTCAAGCTCGTATGCATTTTCCCCAAATTTCTTCAGGATTTTACATGGCCCAATTTTCTTCATCTTGAGTTTATTGTATGTTCCTTTTGGGAACCTTTCTTTTCTCAAGTGTGCCATAACCACGTCTCCAACTTCAAACTGAAGTTGCCTTTTTCTCTGATCATCTCTGCGCTTGTATTCCTGGTTGGATTTCTGCAATCGCTGCTTCACCTGTGTGTGAAGTTCTTTCATCGCCTCAGCGAACTCCTCAGCTCTCGCGCTGCTAGTCTCAGCCTATTCTGACTCCCTGAGCTCAGATACTCCTCTCGGCTGTGTCCCATACAAAATTTGAAATGGACTCTTACCTGTACTCCGATTCACAGAATCGTTGTACGCAAACTCTGCCTGTGGTAAGATTTGATCCCAACTGGTGTGATGCT
>ML832143.1:41962-73038 GCA_009831015.1 Picea engelmannii | reverse complement strand
AGAATCAAATAGTGGTGGCGGGAGGAGAAACTAGAGCAAGGGACAAGGATGTTCAAACTCTATAAGAAACTAAAGTACATCAAATATAGGCTCAAGGAGTGGAACAAGGACACTTTTGGGAACATAAACTAAGAGAAAAACAACATAGATGAATAAATGAAAACACTCCAGGAAACCTGCATTTCAGAGGGCTATACAGAGGAATGTAAAAATGAAGAGATCTAGATGACCCAAGAATGGGAAGCTCGATGCCAGTAGGAAGAAAAATTTTGGTGACAAAAGTCCCGTATCAGATGGCTAAAGGAAGGCGAATGAAACACCAAGTTTTTTCATAGAACAACCATGGCCAGAAGAACCCATAACAAAATACTGAATATTAAGGACCAGGATGGAATAGAGCGAGAGTCACATAAGGAGATCGAAACTAATTTGGTAAACCACTTCCAAGGGATATCACATAAACCCAACCAGGATAGAACAGAGGCCATACAAAGGATAATCCAACATATCCCTCGCTTGTTCACTGAGGAAAAAAATAACAACCTGAACAAACCCATTGTGGAGGAGGAAATTGACCAAGTACTCCAGGATATGCCCAACGGGAAATCCCTAGGTCTAGATGGCTTCACAGTGGAGTTTTTCAAAGCCTACTGGGAAATTGTCAAACATGGCGTTTATAGGGTAGTGGAAGACTCTAGAAGGCCATCCTCTATTCTAAAAGCGCTCAATGCTACAATGATTACACTAATCCCCAAAGAAAATGAAGCCAAAACTCTAGATCAATACAAACCTATAGAATTGTGCAATGTGGTTTATAAGATAATCTCCAAAGTTATAGAAAACAGATTGAAACCCCTCCTACCCACACTAGTCTCACAAGAACATGCAAGCTTAGTGGAAGGAAGACATATAATGGACAATATTATTCATTCCCATGAGATGATCCACACCCTGAAGCTTCAAATGAGAGGGGGAATGATAATACAACTGGACCTAGCAAAATATTATGAAAAAATTAGTTGGCACTATATGGTCAAGACCTTGGAAGCCTTTGGTTTCACCCAACACTAGATCAACTCGATAGTCAACCTAGTTTCCACAACAAGCTACTCACTTCTAATAAATGGAGCCCCTTCCAAACCCTTGTATCCCACAAGAGACATCAGACAAGGAGACCCGCTGTCCCCCTTCCTTTTCATTTTGATGATTGAAGGTCTCAGTCGAAGCATTAAAAGCGAAACTGCAACATGTGAAATAACATGTGTCAAACCTTTCGAAAATTTCCCTACTTCCATGCACCAACAATTCGTGGATGACACCTTACTTCATGGCATACCCACGGTCAAGGAAGAAAAATCCTACAAATGAATCCTAGAGGATTTTTGCGAAGCCTCAGTTGCAGAGATCATTCATTCCAAATCTATGATCTTCTTCTTCAATACCAACCCCGCAATCCAAATGAATTTAGCCAACATTCTGAGCTTTGAACGCAAAGCACTCCCAACTAAGTACTTGGGCATACCCCCGACAGACAAATATTACAAAATGCCCACTTGGGAATAAATGAAAAACTAGACTTACAGATCCCTCAACCTAGTCGGAAGACTTATTCTGACCAAGTCTGTTTTTCAAGTAATTCCAACCTTTATGATGTCCATTTTCCCAACCCCTAAGGGGATACTACAAAAAACAAGAACCATCCAAAGGGACTTCCTGTGGAAAGAAGAGGAAACAAGGAAAAAATGGGCCCTGGTGGCTTGGGAGAAGGTCTATAAACCAAAAATCAAAGGAGGTATGGGGCTACAAGACCCGCAAGTGACCAATGATGCCTACGGGGTGAAACTCTAGTGGCGCTGGGCCAAAGGAATTACTACTCCATGGGAAAACCTGTGGAAGGAAAAGTATGCCCTAGACTTAAGTGACCAGGACAAAATCCACTTTAGAGGAATTAGGGAAGGTTCAACCATATGGAACCTAGCCTGTTGCAACAAAGCCTGGATTCAGACATAAAAATTTTGTGAAGTAAGGAATGGCAGAACAACTAGATTCTGGGAGGACACATGGCAACAAGAACCCCGAATGGAGAAACCAGACAGGGAGGCACTCCAATAGGAGATGATCATGCAAGGTAAAGCCAGAGTCTACCGTTACTGGAAACAAGAAACAATTCGCAACAAATGGAGAATATGGAACACTCTCACCCCAGAGAATAGATCCCAAACTGCAACAACAATAAAAGAGGTGGAGGACGAATTGGGGAGACAGAAAATTGCAGTCATGGAAGCAAAAGACTAGTTGAGATGGGGACAAAAAGACGACAGAGAATTCAATCTCAAAGAATCCTAACACTATATAGCGGACCAGGACCTAGAAGACTCGACGCAACAATGGGATAAGCTTTGGAACGACCCCATTAGCCAAAAATAAAAATTTTCCAATGGTTAATACTCCATAACCGAATTCTAACTTGGGAAAACCTAAGGAAAAGATGATTCATAGGTCCTTCTAGATGTCACCTCTGTCAACACAAGGAGGAAACAATAAACCATCTCCTTGACGAATGCACCTACACAACATAAATCTGGGACTGGGTGGCAGGTATCTTCCGACAATCAAATAGGATCCGAGGTAACATTTCTGTAACTATCAATATTTTGAAAGAGAACTACAGTGAAAATGAAGAGGTGAACCTATGTTGGACCCTCATGCCAGGAATGATCATATGGACAATATGTAAGGAAAGGAACCGACACATATTCAGGAACCAAAGATGGTCGGAAGGGAATATCAAGGAAACAATAATATCCATGACAAAAGAAATGGTACAGAGCCGAAATTGTTAGACAGGAAGAGCACAACTCACAGACCAGGAATCTTGAATTCTAGAAGCCTTCCACCTGAAAGACGGACACAACCCTAATCAGGTAAGATGACCACCACAACTCCAAGTAGGTGAGTGCAACTGGAAACCACCACCAGTAGGCTCCCTCAATATGAATTTTGATGGGGCATCGAAAGGTAACCCAGGACGAACATGAATGGGAGGAGTAATTATGGAAAGTAAAGGAAATATCATCTAGACGTATGCTGGGAGTCTAGGAAACTTAACCAACAACGTTGCATAATTCGGAGCCCTGGAGACCAACCTCGAGATTCTAAGCCGGGAAGGGATGAAAAACATCATAGTGGAAGGAGACTCCACACTGGTTATCAACACATTAAGGAGACTCCAAAATGGTACCAGAGTGGGAAAAATTCAGGGGCACTGATGCTTGGCACAATCCATGCAAAAAATTCAGGAACACTTGCAGATGGGGATCACAGTGGAGTTGCATTGGGTACGGAGGTCAACAAATGGACCGAAAAACATAATCTCTAATGAGGGGGTCGACAAGCAAGGACCAAAACTAGACACTATCTGGAATAACATCCCGAATGGTCGGTTCTGAATAGACTGCATCCAACTAGAGGCAAAAGACTGTGATGGCAGCTGAAGTATGGACAAACACATCGAGGATGTAGGCACAAAAATAACTGAAGGGCACAAAGGATCTAGGTAGAATCCGATAGCCCACCACCCAAACACGAGTTACAATGTAGATCTAGGTCACACAACAAGAGGAGGTACGACACCACGGTCCTATCAATAGGAAGAAGTACAGGGGCTGTCCGTGGGAAAGCAGAAAAGTTAATCAGCAGGTGGAAAAGGACGAAGGAAAAAAGGGTTTCCAATGGCTAAGTATGGTTATACCTCACCCAAGTACAAGTACGGGGAGTGGTAATGATTGTTGTACAACGTGCAGGGAAAAGGATTGGCGTAGAGATGATGACAGGGCTCCCAAGAGCACACACTCCCAAACAATGAAAAAGGACTAGAAGGTACACCTTTATGAGCTGCCCATGATTGTTGAGATGAGCCCGCAGCTGGGGAAATACCATAAGACAAGAAACACCAGGAATAGCCACAGACTGGAGAGAAGCAATTACAGAGCCTGTCTTACATACCAGGAAGGGGATACTAGGAACATGAGAAGAACCCAAGACAAAAACAACCACAAGTAATCTGATATGGTAAGAATGAAGAAAATCCTTAGTAAGAGATGTCCCCAGGGGAAAGAACCTCCGACAAGTGCCCGAAGGATTACAAGGATGGAGCAAGCGGTTAGAGAAGCCAAGGGTACCTTTCTCACGTAGGTCGATCCAAAGGGAAAAGCGATCATCAATAGGTGGGAGAGAGAAATTAACACCACATGCAAGGGAAAATCCTGGACAAAACTAATTAAAGAAGCAGACGAGATAAGGGACCTAGGGGCTACGCAGCCCATAACAAACCTCTACCACAAAACTATGCAGGAGGCCTGGCGAACAAAAATGTTGATAGGTAAGATGAACACTGATTGGAAAGAGACCAGCAGGGAGACTATCAGGGACCACAAGAAATTGCTCACAGAAATTCTGAGTCACCTCAGCAACCTGGAGGCCAGTGCAAAAAAACTAGCTGAGGACCAGAGGAGCCAAAAGGAAAAACTGGAACGAATGGCAGGCCAATTCCACCTTTACCTACGCTATGTCCATCACATGGAAATCACTTCAGTAGACCGGAGCGGAACACCAGCTTGTATCAGGAAGATGCGCACAGTGGAGCAGAGGCAGGAGAATGAGGCAAGAAAGCATGGCGACACAAGACATCCCATCATCATAAACTACCGCAGGTTCAGCCCCAGGTCAAGTTTCTTTCATTGTAGGAGCTACCCCTATTTTTTTTGGTTATGTTTTATGTATATGTTATGGTTTAGTCTTTCAAACTGGTTTAAGGAGGACTGGGTCGGTTTCCCTTGGTGGCGTCCCAACTCTCCCCCTGCTATCTCAGACAACGCAACTCTGAGATCCCTGATCTGGTTTCCTTTTTGGCAGATCAAGGGATTCCCCTTATATTTTTTGTATCATAACTTCTTACAATAATACAAGATTTCACACTTACTTACAAAAAAAAAACACTAGAAGGTGAGGCCTATGCTCTTCTATCTTTTCTTTAGCTATGAAATGCAAGTACAAAGAAAGTGGGCACTAACTACCCAAATTCGACTGTTTGATACCTCCCACTATTGTTAAGGATATGATATGAAATATAGAAAAGACACATAGGATCACTTACATATTCTCCTCTTTTGAATATTTGGAAACCAAATCAACCACGAAAAATTTTAGGGGCTAAATTTTTCCCATGGGATAATTTTCCATGTTTTTTTTCCAAAAAAAGATTCACCAATTTCCATTTTTTTTTCTAAAAATGGTTTTCCCAAATCCTATAGGATACAATTGTTTTATTTTAAAATAGCCAAACTTTTATAGAAACTATCTAGAATCCTTAAAAAATTGAACTAACTTTCTTTAGCCATCCAAGGTATATTGGAGCTTGAAACCAGTGTCTCAGACATCCTAGCACCCATAATTTCTCTAGGCTACATTTGCGATCATTTTGGATCAACCATTTTATCCAAGGAACACTATGGTGAGTCACAATATCCAGTTGTTGGGGTAGCCAGGGCAAGTAAGTAAGCAATTGTGAATTGGGAGTCTCCAGGAAGTAATAAAATAGAAAAATGCATCGATTGGTTCCTCCACGAACTTAACCAATTCAAAATGGATAATATCCTTTTGGGGATTGATATATTTCTCAAATGCGAGAAGTGATATAACCAGCCGGGAGTGGTGGAAATACTATTGATCAACGCGAGTGAACTGTGCTCAGATGCTTTGTAAAACCGCACCACATCCATCTACGAGAGGAGCTGTATTGTATTGATGAGTACTCCTTGAGATCTACAGAATGTGATCTACAAAAATATCGCCAAACATTTTATATTTGGAATTTTAAGAATTAGTAATATTCATTGAGGTTTCTGTACTTTAAAATAAGTACGGATCCTTAAGACTCATGGCAACGTTGCAGGGTTCATAAATAGTTGTCACATGCTCATTGTTCAATGTAAAATTTTCATTTGAGGAACAATCCAATGACAAATCATTATTTATGAAAAGGAATGCATAAGGAATTGTTGTTGTGCATCCAATGCATAATATGTCTCATAGTGAAAATTTATTAGTAAAATATAACTTCCGTAGATGGCCAACCACTCATCAAAGGTGGCTTGCATTGAGACTGCATTTAGATGTCACCTTAGGGCATGAGAAAATGATCATTGGCTAATTGCGTTTTTGGATTTTTGATGGAATTATTGTAACTTTATTCTTTAATTCTACATTTTTTTTTTAAAGTGGTTGGTTGCATGTGAATTGGAAAACATTTTCCATGCTTCTAATAAATGTTTCGTCTAGTGTGTGAACATATTGGATGCATTATGTTTACTATTGTCATTGATTTAACGTTTAATATTTGTGAAATCAAGATTCAAACACCAAGTGACATGTCTTTCATCTACCATTACACCTGAATATGATGTCAACTCGAGAGAAGTCTACTAAACAAGCACAGTTCGAAGAGGAAGCAAACCAAGAATGGTTGGAATAACTACATATTCAAATCCCACTTTGTTTTATTGCCAATCTTCATAACTTATACAATAATGCTAGTTCTTCATTTCGTAGGGATGAAAACAATGTTACCCAATTTGGTGTGGATGATTTATTATGGGATACCCATGCCTTAGAGGGAATGTTGTTAAATGTATTATATCAAGATGAGCTTGGGACTGTTAACCCCTCTCATAAAGGGGTAACTAGAGGAGGTCATGTCTTGTGGACTAAATGAAGACAATGATCCCGATGATGATGATCAATATTCTCCACAACAATCCCTTAGATGCTTCCCTCCTCATAACCTCTACTTATCACACCTAATCAACATGGTTCATCGGATGATGGTGGTCCAACACATTGTGAGGTACACTAGTCATTGTTTCATAAAAAGTGTCATTTTTAGTGCATCAGGCATTTAGGTGAGGATCATGGGTTGAAGTCAGATAATGAATCATAATCTCATAAGTTATGATTTTTGCCTTGTTTCACCTTGGTGACCATCATTGTGTTCTTTTCTAATGTTGTCACTCTTGGGGAACAAGGGTACTACCGAGAGGCTTTGATAAGGGTAACCTACCGTCCCCCCATACTTAATTCTTACCATGTTGGAGCCTTCCGCAGTGTACTGAACTTCAATAATCATTGTTACATGTACACCAAAAAGGCTCATGGTTCATCCTCCTATGAGAAGAAGGGGTAGAATGTTGAGGTTGATGCAATTGCTAGAAAAATTAATAAGAAAGAATGCTATAAGATAAAGAAAGAAATGATGGGATAATGAATGACCAAATTCAAAAGCCAAAGTTCATCTTGAGCTCTACCCCCTTGCTATGAGGCGATTTCCCCTAGTCTTAATGCACTGAATGCATATCAATCAAAAGGAATTAATCCCAATGAGAAAAAAATAAAGAATAAAGTGTTTGAAACCTGAAAAGGGGACTTGCAATGCATAAAATGAATATCAAAAGGCAAGAAAGGGGTTTGGAATACACACATTGTCGAGGAAAGGGTATCTCAAGCAACAAACACTCCCTCTACAAAGGCACTAATGGAAATGAACCAAGCATGGTACCTTGCATGTTAATGACTCCATCACCATGAAGTAATCCCAATACATTTTCAATCACCATACTTACACCTTGATGGGTTTTCTTGGGAAATATCCCTCTATCTAGGTACTGGAACACCAATAGGGTATTTTGATGGTTCTCCCATAACTAAACTTTCCAAATTACATAAAGTCTCAAGGTAATGTGAAGTTTGAGGAAGATACCTAGTGTGCATTGCTTATTCAGATTTTGTATTAAATGATAGATTACTTTGTATGATTCTAATAAATATTGTATCTTGTGATTGTTGGTCTCGCCTAATTCTTTGGACCTTGTTTGACCATGGTGTACCTGACATGGTCCTTTGGAGGACATCCTTATGTTGACACCCAAGATGTTGTGCACTATACACATGACGTTGCATGTGTGATGCAGAGTGTTGGGTCACATGATGGATAGGAAAACTCCTATACATTCTCTCACACCTCTTGGACCTTGTATCGTGGACATGTTATGTTTTTAGGGATTTTTGAGGGATATATCTCTAGGCTTTCCTCATATAAAGAGGCTAGCTCCCCCCCCTTATAAATCATAACTCACACTTGTGGAGAATCACAATTTCTAGTCTTATTTTCTCTCTCTTCATTATGGAGTACTTATGTGCATTTGTGGAAGTATGATCTAGTGGATGCTTTTCTTGTTTTGGTGGATGTTTCATGAAACTAGGGTTTCCTCATGCATAATGATTTGGCTTAGTAAGTGTTCTAATCCAATTTTAAGTGTTTGTTCATGGTACATTTGGTGTATTCTCTATTAAATGGTTAATAGTTGCATGTTATCTTATATCTTGAATGATTTTGTAGAAACCCCAAGGAAGGATTAAGATTGTTCATCCCCTTCCTTGGTTCATCTATATAAATTTGTTGAAGCATAAAGAGGTAAAGCTAAGGGTTATAATTTCATATTCCCTTAGAATTTATCTTGAGGTTTAAATCTAGGGTTTATAAGGGCACAAAATCTAGGGTTTGTCCTATTTCCATTGGATCTTGTTGCTAGATGCCAGAGAAAAAGAAAACAACACCTAGGGATTATAAGGGCATAAAATGTAGGGTTTGTTTTATAGAAGGTTTGTATTGGGTTTATGATTAGATAACCCTAAGTTTACATCTTCAACCCTTTCTCTTGCATTTATAATATTTATTGTTGCATCGATTCCATATTCCCAAAGGTTTAAAGAATGGACTAATCTTTCTATTGCTACAAGTGATATAAACCATAATTTATCTATCCCTCTCTCCCAATGACTTGTGTTAGCCCTAAGATTCACATTGCATCTTCATTGTTAGGCATTTATTTTTATTTTTCCTTAGAATTTTTTTCTTTATTATCACAAGAAGTGTAATACATGTTCCGGTCTAGAAACCTGGCTATTTCAGTCAAAATACAACTGAATATACAAAAAAAAACCGGTCTTCCCCAAAAGGATTCTAGTTCCACTGCTGTCAAAAGTTTCTAGTCCATTGTGCATTATTTACAATATCAGAGGCCCTTCTAATATTTACTAACATAAATCAAAATCTAAGTGGAAGTTAAGTTAAAACTGGAATTCCATGGCATCTATTTCCTCCCCTTTGAGGAATTCGTAGTATGTGAAAGCTCCTGCTGGAAGGCTCAACGCTTCTTTGGATAGTTCATTTGATTTTGTGTTCAGTTCTTGAAAGATGTGAAGGAATGACAAGCTAAATTGATATATTGCATGATAGTTTGTAATCTTATATCTTGTGTCAAATTTTTTCCGTTAGCCAAGTCTATCACACACTTGGAGTCTCCCATTACCTGCAACTTCCTGACATTTTTTTCCTTCACTGTCTCGAGGAGAGTCCATAAAGCTATGAATCCTACTCTGTTATTGGAGCCTAGGTCTAGAACATATCTAATAAAAATGTAGTGGTTGTTTCTGATGAAAAGAACCACCCCTACTCCACAATTTGGAGGGTGGCCCTAACTGGCACCATCTAAATACCCCCACGAGGATCCATAATTGATTTCCGGGAGGAGCGAGAAGAATTGATTCATTATCTTCGACTTGTCTTTAAATTCCATTGGTTTCTTGAATGTAAGGGCCGCTGTTACATCCAGAGGCACTAGCTTGCGATCCCACCACAAATTGTTGATTAAGATACTTGGTAAATCTGGATAATGCGTCACTGACCGATCCAAAAGCTAGTCTTTTACATAGTCCTCAAGATTTAGTTTATTCCAATCATTTTTGGCCTGAATCTTTTCCTTTACATTCTAGAAAACTTGGGTTACATATGGGAAATAAATAAATAAATGAAAAACAAATTCAGAGTTAGCTTTGCATAAAGAACACCAATTGGGCACGTACCAACCTTGCTTAATAACATTCTCCCAGGTTATTTTTTTTTTGTTTAGTGTGAGCCATAGAGTGAGTTTGCATCTGAGTGGAGCATGGATTTTCCACAAATGTCTCCACCACCAACTTTTATCTCCAGTAAAAGGTAATTCAGACCGGGGTTTACAACCAAGTTTTGATGTAAAGGAACCATTCTTAGATTTTTTCATCCATACCAATACATCATCCAAATCTTCGTCTATTATAATGTGGTTCTCACAAAGTTTACCAACATAATAGTTCCATTCTTCTGACATATCTGTGGGGAGGTTTAAAGCATTAGCAGAGATCCACCCAGGGATTCCTCTAGGATGTGGGGTCCCTGATTTTGCTTCATTGAGATTTAGGATCAAAAGATTAGCTAAGGCTTGTGTCAGTAGGATAGAGAGCGCGTAACTGTCACCAGTTCCCAACCAAATATCTTGTTAAGCCCTAAATGGTGGCACATAACCTCTTAATTGGGGCATATTACATTAGTATTGTTATTTTATTTATGCCGGCTTGGGTCCATTAGTTGTAATTGCACCTCCTAGTCTCCTATATATACGAAGGAGACCTTTTCATTTGGAATCATCTTGTATTTGTAAATTTATGTCGTATATAAGGAGGTTTACCCCTTGAAGAGGCTTATTATCTAGAATTCTCTCTTTTTCAAGGCATTGAGTACTTATTATGCTATTTTGATATTTGGTTCTTAAAATTTGGTATCAGAGCTCAAGGTCTTGGGGTTTCGATGCTGCATCTAAGACACCTTGGAATTTTCATGATAAATTGTTTTCTATGACGTTTCAGAAGGAACCCCTTGGAGGATATTTAACAAACTGATCAAGGTACATGGGGTTCAAATTTCATCTCTTGAGGCCTTATACTTTTGGAGATATATCCCGTGTAAGATAGGGTTCTGGAGTCATCCTGAATTTAGTCATCGCATAATTTTTGCTATAAATTTTTTTCTGTGATGTTTTAGAACCTGAAACCTAGAGGATATTCATAGCAATTATCAAGGTATTTGTGATAAAAATTTCAGCTTCTGGGTCATACTAGTTTTGTAAATACACCCCGTGTAAGATAGGGTGGTTGACTAGTCATATTAACTAGTCTCAAACAAGTGTTCCAGGTAAAACAATGATATCTTATTTGAGTATCCAAATTAAGTGAGACTAGTTGCATTGGATAGTGGACAGTCTTTAGTATTTCTGGTGCTAGTTTCAGAATAAAATATCAGATATTGTGCTCTTGGCATGCTTTACAAGTATGCTCTCCTGGAAGGGCCAAAAATCAACAAGGTGTGGGGAAGTTACCATAACTTCCACTTGGCACATCCAATTTTGTTTAGACCCATGGAATTGCATAGAAGACATATGAGAGAACTACCGAACAAAAGTTTTAGACCTAGAAGGGCCAAAATTTTTGAGATACAACAAAAGAAAGATCGTATAGCAGAACCACCTCGAAATCAAGGTTTAAAAGTGATACTTGGCCAACATGCCGCCAAAAAAGGGAACTTATACACCAAAGAAGCCTCAAGACAGTCCTACTTGGACTCTTGATGAAGGTGAAGAAATGCGCAGGGACAAATGATTTACAAAATAAGACAATGACAAATGATGAACTACAAGGGATGATGGATTCAATTGAAGCTAAGTTGGAGGCAATAATGAATACTAAGATGCATGGTTTAAAAAGGGAGATCATAGAAGGATTGAAAAATTTACTAATAGAGAGGCCACTTGAAAGTGAAAATGTATCCCATGAAATTCATGATGAGGACACAATGAATATGAATAAATATTGGAGATACTCCAACTTTGGGTTGAAGACCAACCACTTTCTTAAGATTGATATGAGGAAATTTGATGGCAATGATCCAATCACATGGATACTTCAGATGGAGCAGTTCTTTGATCTACATGATGTGCCACCCACACAAAAGGTACGAATTGCTTCTTTATATTTAGAACCCAATCAATTTGTGTGGTATCGACTATTTTGTTCTCACAAATCACTTGTCACTTGGAAAATTTTCACAAAAGAAATGATAGCACACTATGAGGATACAAGGAGCAATACCTTCTTTAGACAATTGATAAATCTCAATAAAAAAGGTTTAGTTGTAGAGCACATTGAGAACTTCCAAAGATTGAATATAAAGGTAACACATATTCCAGATGAGCACCTGATTGATGTATTCATAGGAAAGTTAAAGGATAACATTCAACATGAGGTTCACCTTTGGGAACCCAAATAATTGGAGAATGCATTCAAGGTGGCGAGAAATGTTGAAAGTAAAAATATGGCTATGGCTATGGCTACTAGAAGGACCACTCCTAACATATATCGAGAGAATAATGTTCCTTCTTCTAAAACACCTCAACCTACAAGGTTGACACCTCAATAATTGGAGGAAAGAAAAGAAAAAGGTTTATGCTTTAATTGTGACAACAAGTATAGTAAGGGACATAAGTGTGGTGAGAAGAAATTATTCTACATAGATTGTGAAGAGAAAGAAGAAGAAGAAGAACCATCTCAAGATGAAAATGTAGAAGAGATTTCTTCTAAAGAGTTGAATCCCACGATATCATGTAATGCATTGGCTGGAATTAACACTCCTCAAACCCTCAAGATCAAAGGATATATCAAAAATAAAAAGGTAATAGTCCTAATTGATTCCGGTAGTACTCATAATTTCATTCACTATGAATTATCCAAAGCTCTCAATTTCTTTATATATCCAACACTAGAGTTTCAAGTAATGATTGCAAAAGGAGGAACTATCAATTGCTCAAGAAAATGTCTTAAGATCAATCTTACTATGGGGGACAATGTAATGAATAGTCCAATGATTGCTATACCCATGGGTGGTGCTGATGTTATACTAGGAGTCCAATGGTTACAATCATTGGGAACAATGGATTTTAATTTTCAAAAACTTTTCATGAAATTTTCATTGGAAGGAAAAGAAATTGTGTTAAGGGGTATCACAAGGAAACCCAATAAGGTGATAATCTCTAATGGCATGACAACATTATTGAAAAAGGGGCATCGAGGTGTAATTGTAAAACTATGCTCGATGTGATCTTCCATTGCTTGAACCTTAGATTTTTCTTTTAGATTTGGATACTATTTGGATGACAAGACTCACATCCAAAGATAGTCTCCTAAGGTTAACCTCCAAAGGTTTCTCCTTGCCAACGCTCAAGAAAACAAGTGGATTTCCTTAATTCCCCATCCTCTGAATTCCTTAGGTGCAACTACCAAAGACCACTTAGCGAGATGAGGGCCTTTTTTATGCTCTGACCACAAAAACAACAAGCAAAGACTTTGGATTTTATTAAGAACTGCTTTGGGGATTGCCATGATAAAGTTCCAATAGTCTGGAATTTCTTGGAGTACTAATTTAAACAATACTAATCTTTGTCTAGATAACAATCGGTGAACCCATAAAGATGTCTGAGCTTTAATTTTACAGATTGGCTAGTCCTAATCATTTTTCTTGTAATTTTTTGGTTTAAGGTAAAAGCCAAGATATTTAAAAGTTTCGTCTATAGTTTTGGTAGGAGCAGGAAGGAGAGAGAGGATCACATTTCGGTCAGGATACAAGAAGTTGTTGATAATGATGCATTATTTGTCCATGTTGATAAACATTTCTCTTGCTTTGAAAAAAAGGTCTAGACTATATTTTAAGGCCTTAGCATCACAGACAGTTCCCTTAATGCTACAAAAAATGTCATCTACAAATTGCAGATGGGAAATCTCCTCCCTATCTATCACCTTTACTCCTCTAAGATAACCATTTTGCTTGGATTCTTTAAGGATCCTACTCTAGGCTTCTGCTATGATCAAGAGTAATAATGGGGATAACATACATCCTTGTCAGAGGCCTCTAGATGCCTTAAAAAACCTAGAGGGAGCACCATTAATTAATATTTCAAAGGAAACACTCTGCAGACAACCCATGATCCAATTTACATAACTTAGGTTTAATCCTAATTGAATTAAATCCAAACGCAAAAACATTTAGTTGACCCTATCGTAGGTTTTAGAAAGATCCAAATTGAGTAGAGCCTCTCTCAATTTCGTTTTCTTGACCGAGTGGAAGGTTTCTTGAGCCACTACAATGGCATCGTGTATCTCCCTATTGCGTAGGAAACCAAATTTTTATTCTCCATTTAACTCACTCATTAAGGGATTTAGACGATGCACAATCACCTTGGAAATCAATTTATAAATCACATTACAACAGGAGATAGGTCTATAGTCCCCAAATGAGTCCCCATTTTGTTTCTTGGGATGTAGGAAAATGAAAGTTGAGTTAAAAGAGTTAATTAATCTGCCATTCCTTTGGGAATCCCTGACCACCTTGAGTAGATCCTCCTTAATTAAATCATAAAACTGTTTAAATAACTCCATAGTGAATCCATCGGGTACGAGGATTTTACCATTTTGCATTGAGTGGAAAGCATCCTATATCTCAGATTCGGTAAATTTTGCTTCCATTATCTGATTCATTTCCTCCATGAAGACTACTGGGAACTTAGAGATAACTAAAAGGATTTTCTGGATAGGACAACCTTTAGGTTCTTTGAAATGGGCTTCAAATAACTGAGCTTCGACCTATGCTTTTTCTTGAAAGGAACTTAGAGGGATCCCGTCAACGTTTTTGATTTCCCATATAGTATAGGTGTTCTTTCGATAGTTGGAAAAATGGTGAAAAAACTTAGTATTTCTATCACCCACCTCGATCCATAACACCCTACTTTTCAACCTCTAGGAAATATCCTCCTTTTCTAGCCAAGCGATTTTATGAGCCTAAAGGTTCTTTAGCTCATCTAACAAGATTTGGGTTGGGGGACTAGTTTCAAGAGACATAACCAAAGAAGAAATGTTGCTCTCAATTTCTAGGATATCTCTCTGTGAACGAGCTCTATATCCGGGGAGCCATTGTTTAATTTCCTTCTTTACCCTTGCTATATTATCCTCCATTTGTTTCATCATAGGGTTAGGTTTCGAGGAGTCTAAGTTTCACCATTTCGTGTACACCAACCTTTTAGATTTCTCTTCCTCCAACCAAATTTTGTTAATTTTCAATGGAGACAGGGGGAATTCAGCCTCAAAGATTACCTGTAAAGTGATACGGCGATAGTCGGATAAGCCCCCATTTGACACTGATGCCTTGACCCAAATTCTAGATCTAAAAGGTCCTCTTAAACCAAAAATCTATTATGTCTCTTTTCCATAGCTTCCTGACTAGACCTAAAGTTCCTCAAAGTGGAGGATATTTTTATTGGTTCAATATCGACCAATTTTTGGTTATCCATCAGGGAAATGAAGAAATCCTATTTCCTATCGATTCTAGGATTTGAGCTCCAAACCTCTCTTATAGAGATAGTGAAGTTGAGGTCCCCTCCGATAACAGATAGTGGGATTCTTAAAACACATGCATATTTAAGATCCTCCTAGAAGGGAATCCGGTCAGTATAGGGCCCATACAAATTTACAAAATTGAAGGACTCATCGCTATTTTTGGGCTTCAGACTGATAGAAATAATTTTCTGGAAGGAGGATGAGTTTAGAGCCTAGAAATAAGGGCTCCAACCTATGATTATCCCTCCAGACATTCCATCTACATCTATCGAGCATAAATACCAATTATTTAGCCAAGAGCCAAAGGCTTCCCTAGATTTTTCTCCACTGCACATGATTTCTTAAATCATCACTACATTAGGCTTGAGATTAGTCAATAATCTATTGAGGGATAATTTTTTCTAGGGGCCCCTTACCCTTCTTGCGTTAAAGGAAAGAATCATCATTTTGCAAGGGGTCCAAGGGATTTCCGTTCTCTAAGGGCCTTAATGATAGGAATTTGTTTGCATTTCTTGATTTCCGCTATGACCTTCTCTTGTTCCTTCGAGAGATGTGATTTTCTCCCCACTGGGTTGGATTGGGGAGTGTCCAAGGAAAGGCCACCTTTGGAGGAGTTGGGTTCCTTGAGAGATACCTTGGAGTGGATCTAGTACCTCATCCTATTCGGCTTGAGAGGAAAGCCGGTCTTGAGAGGCATAGGAGGGGAGAGGAGTAAGGGGAAAGGGGGGATGCTTAAAGGAGGAAATAAGGCCTAGATTTCAGTAGGGAAGAACGCCTAGAGGGAGGGGATGGCTTCTCAGGGTCCTATGATACAAGGTCTGACTGGCTAAGGAAAGAAAAATGCTTCATGGGAAGGGATTCGAGGGAAAACACTTGAGTAGCCTCTACAAAGAGGGGGGGAAACAATGACCATGGGAGCCAAGGGGGAGCAAGGTAGTCCAAAAACCTCAACACATCCAGAAGGAACATACACTGAAAAATTTGAATCAAAATTAAAGGAAACCATACAGGGGGAATTTGGAGAATTACCTGAGGCATGCTGGACTATCACAACAGATGCAAGAGCTTGAGGAGCCAAGGAGTCTTCTGTTTTAAAAACAATCTCTGCACTTTTTTCATTTTCCACAGAATGGGATTCCACAGTCTCCCTTCTGTCAAGCATGGAATTCCTTATCCATACCTTGGAATGGGCTTGGAAAGGGGTGTAGTACTGATTACAATGATCTTTTATATGACCAATCTCATGACAACCATGGCACCAAAAGGGTATCTTCTAGTAATCGAACTTCTGGTGCCATATTTTAGAGACAAAAATTAGGTCCACATTATCGACTAAACCTTCCCTTGTATCAAATTATACCAGAATCCATGGCCACTCTCGGTCGGGCTGAGAGTGCCAGTTGGGATCCAATCTGATAAAAATGCCAATCTTATTTCCAATGACCTCCAATGATTTCCTAGACCAAAAGGCTAGAGGGATCCCGGGGATAATTTCCCAAACTTGCTTCGTTGATGCTGGTTCTCTCATGGGGTTGAAATCAATCGACCATTCCTTCAAATAAAAGCATCATGGGCCCTACTCCTAGTTTCTTTTGAGGAGAGTTGCGTAGTCCTCTTGGGATTTTAAAATAAAGCAATTTCATTTACAAGTGAGGACATAAGCTTCATGGGTGTAAACAAGTAACAACTTCCACTCATTTTGTATCCAGTTGTTGAGAGTTGTTTCACCTACAAATTTTCCATTGAAACTTCCTAGAAGAGCCTTACCAACGTACCTGGACACCACTGCCAAGCCAATGTCTCTACCGACAACCATCTCCACCTTACCCCATTTTTCCTGAATGCACTTAGCCTACTTTCGACCGAGCGGGGATTTTTTTCACTGCACGAGAGAAAACATTGGCTTCAGGCCTTCAATGAATTTCCTTGTTTCAAATTGATCTGTGGTAGAGACCCAACATAGAACCTCCCTATGATTTCACTCCTTGTTGGGGGATGAAGAAAGGGCAGTTGTCGCAGATTTTTTGAGAGGGATAGAAAGACAATGGGAAATAGATTACGTTTTTCCATTTCAGAGGGAGGATCCTCTGCATGGCTCACCCAACCCACCGATTGGTCATTCTTTCCAATAGCCGACGAAGGGGAGATAGATTGTGTACCTTCCATCCTTTCCTTAAATTGTTCGAGCGTGAGAAAGGGGGAGGATCTGTCTAGACTGAGGTCAAAATTGGCCTTGTCTTCCTCCCAAGACATCATGAGGATGGAGGGAAGGCCGGGTGTCTACTGGAGAATGATGGATGTTTGTGGACGAAAAAAAACTCGGGAGGGGAGGGACTGGAGAAATAAAGGTACGATAAAAAAGGGTCAGAAAAGATCCCAGCTCAGGCCTACAACCCTCACGCCCAAAACTACGAAAAAAACCCATGAGACCACGACAAAAATCATAGAGCTCATCCATTGTTAGACATTTATAGTCTAATGATTTGCATCGATTGTTTAGAATAATCTCTAACATAGTATTTGCTACAATAATTGCATTTCCAACCATTAGGGCTTGTTGTATTGCACTCAATTAATATAGTTTCATTCTATTTACTTCATTCAATTATTGGTGGATGGTTTACAAATCTTTTCATTGTCATTTGACACATCTTCAGTCACTTTATTTCTGATTTTAGAGCTAGTACATTGCTTTTTTTATAAACTTGTTACATGACTATGTATCTAGTCTCTTTTTCAAGTTTATTATAACTTTCATTTTCTTTTGTCAGCTAGTGTTTTCTAAGCATTTAATTTATCTTTTTAGCTTAGATCACATCATTGATTGTATCAGTAAAATCTCTCTCACACACGATCAATTTTCCTTTTCTAATTCACTTTGAATTTTCCCCTAACTCAACCCTAGCTAATGAGACAACCAATACAAGGGGTCATAAACTTGCCTTTATCTTGCTATAGGATCCCTTGAGGTTGCTAGGGAATCCTCCCTTGTGTTGGATATTCACCCTTCACTAAAACAAGGGAAGTTCTTACTTAGGTGACAATGACAATTACTTCCATATGTTACACTATTTTAGAATCTTGTAAAGGCTTTGCATGCATGATAGATTTCAGGATAACATGGACAATTCTCATATTGTTGATACCTTCTTTGAAAACCCAAAATTTGATTCCACCACCCCTCTCTTTGGACATGGACTAATGTTTTCCCAACTAGGGACAACAAAGTTATTTTCAAACTTGAAATCAATGTATAGTTTTCCAGACGCATGTTTCTCAACACTATTGAGGAAACCACAAGTCCCCTATATTTTAACAAATCTTGTCACACAATCAGTAATGAAAAGGGGTTTCATTTATTATTGATGATTGTACAATTTATATTGCTCACTAATTGTAGGTTATTAAAATATAAGGTACTTTCAAGTTATAATGTCCATCTTGGTTGTTATGAAGAGGTAAAGCAATTACTGAGAAGGTTGGGTGATGAGTATGTGTTGACATATGAAACCCCAAGGTTTCTAAAACTTGGGGACCCTCTTTTGCTTAAATGGTAAATCTTTGAGCTTTCTTTCTAATTTGATTCATTGTTTCCTAATCCTATGAAGGGAAATAAGTCTCATTTTTAGTGAATGCAGATTCTATTTGACCTTTTGATTGGCACTCCATTCACTCATTTGAGGGCTTTATTTCAAGCTTATTTTTGAAAGGGAACATGTTTCACTACAAATTTAGAAATTATTCAATTATTGACTTCAAAAGATTTGTTGATTTTTCCCAATTCTCTAATAGGGATTGATTTTCTAATTGGGTCCTTTTCCCCTTTTAATGGAGTGATCCTTGTTGGGGGTAAATATTTGTTGATTAATGCATCTATGTGAGACATTCTCCAGCTTACAAACATGTGAGGTGTCGATCATTGTGTTTAAATAATGTAACTTCAAAGTGTATTCTAATTATTATTGTAGTATTATTCATTAGATCAATCCCCTATCACGGATTGATCATGTTGGCTATTGTAAAAGACCAAATCCCCTTTTGCGGATTGGTTAAAGTATAATTATAATAGGCAGAATAAGAAGTCGGCTCCAAAATATATTAAAGAGGCCCCAAAATATATTAAAGGTGGTTATAACCACCCATAAGAAGAAGTCGGCCTTGCCAGTGAAGAGACACTTCCACACGTGACAGAATTGTATAAATAAGGAGGCTAGCGCCTCACTTAGACACACACTCACTTGTTCATTGAGAGATAAGTTTCGAAGCTGCAGTTGGAGAAGAGAGAGAGAGAGAGAGGCACATTCTTGGGAGAGGAATTTCTATATTTGTTTGAGTTATCTCTTGGTATTGTATTGGCTATATAAGGAAGTTTTGCTAGGTTTTCTCCCCCATGAGGGTTTCCCAGGATAAATGATATGTCTCTTGTGATTGTGTATTTCTCAGTGATCCTATCTTATGCTATTTTTATCTAGTGAAATGCAAAGAAATCTAATAATATCTTAAACCTTAACATGGTATTGGAGCTAAGTTAAAGAGAGCATCTTTCACAAGAGAAAGTGAAAAACGTCACTGTTGTCGTACATGCAAATTAATGATTTTTGTTGGTAAAGTATTTCAGTCCCAAAACCATCTAGAAAAGTGCGCCCTTCCTTAAGGATCACTTTGGCATCCTCAGCGCAAATTTTTAGTGGCTAGATCTCCCGGAAAGTGAAGCCCTAGTTTTCACTGGTACCAGAAAACCAGAAGTACCAGAAGTACAAGAAAACCAGAAGTACCAGAAAACCAGAAGCACCAGTCGATAAATCCGTTGGTCAAGTTTGAGGGGGCAAAAGTTGGATTTTCAGAAATTTGACTGCACCAACTTACTCGCCTCACCTCAACGCATCTATCCCTTGGATTAGAATTTCAAAATTTGAAGTTTGAAAAATTAGGGTTTCCTCATAAAACCCTAAGTTGCAGTTGCAGTTGTAGTCTTAGAACTAGTTGCACTATCAATTGCAGTTGTAGTATCAGTTAAAGTTGCATCCGTAGTACCAGTTGCAGTCACCCTTTAAGTTCTTAAAGAGTTGGTGATCATTACCGCTGCTACCAGATGGTGCCTCTAACTGCAAGTGTCGTCAGAGGTATGTACTCACACATTTTTAAATGATTAAGCTTTAAAGGGTATTTGCAGGAGAAGGGATCTCTTGTCATAGATCCAGAAGGATCTCAAGGTCCAACACATTCAGAGGAATGATGCAACCCAAGTGTGATTATTCTGATATGCATCTATTTGTTATGACATTATTTTGATCAGTGTTGCATGTTGTAGCTATGACCATCATTCTAACCTTTGATCAAATTCCGAGTCAAGGTATTAGATGGATTAAAATTTGAGATCATAGAGCTTATCCTCTAACCCAACCTTCTATCAAGATAGCGTATTGTCTCAGTATAGAAGACAGGTTGGAGAAAGCACTCGTCATCTTGAGTGAAGGAGATTGGGAAGAAAAGAAAGCACTCATTCTTGAGGACAAGGCACCAGGTCTCAGGAGAAACCTCGTGTGTTAGTTCCAGGTTTCCATGAAGGAATGTTCGATCACAACACTATATGAGTGTTTACCTCATTTCGTATTGTATCTCTTACTTTTGATCTTTGCTTTTGACAAGCCACGAGTGATAGAATGGGAAGCATACCTCATTTGAAGCCTGAATCAAGATTTCATATTTAGACTTGGTATGCAACACCAAGTATACCCTGTAAGAGATGATGAAGTCCTTGTAGACTGGAAGAAATCAAGAGTAAGCCTGATCTCAGAAAGGATCAGATGAAGAGACAACTTCCAGGACTGGAAGACAGATGCGGTGAGAAGACTAGATTGTAGCTTCAGAAAATTATAGAAGATATGAAATCTCCTGGGAAGATTCCCTTGTTTCAGTGACAAAGAAGGAAGCCAGTCAGAAAGACTAGGATATGGATTCTTCCGTGAGACTAGAAGAGAGGTCAATATTGACTTCCAATATTGATCTATACATATCAAACATGTTGCAGATGTACAAAGCCTAATGTATTTCCAGAGGATTCTCCTAGCAAAGGGGAGAAGACTATGACGAGATACTTATGAAGACAACAAGAACAATCATGATTCATATATAGTATGAGATGCAGGGGGAGCAATCCCCATATTTAAAAATTGAATGGAAGTTGGTGCAGTAAACTAGTTGGGTCATGGAGACATGACTATAATGAAAGATAGAGTTACCTCCATGAAAGAAGAAGAGATATCTTCAGTATTAGTTATTGAGCCACTCTCAGTTTCAGATGAATCTGTTGCCGTGATAAAATAAGAGGAGTTACTCTCAGATTTGAGCAGCCACAGTGAGAATGAAGCAATCATTCTCAGCCTCAGAGCAGATGAAGGTGCAAAATCCCAGATTCTAGAAGGAACAATTGCAGAGAGAGTAGAGGACATACTCCCAGACAGTGAGACAAATAGTGCCTTACAGAAATCACATAGAGCTAGCACATGATTGTGCATATTGAGTTGTAGCTGAGCAAGTGTACCAGATTGGTACAATGTAATGAGAAAAATTGATTTGAAGATTGAAGATAGAAAGACTCATATCTTCCAGTTGAAGAAGGATCTGTATGTGTTGAAGCAAGCTCTTAGAGATTGATATGGAAGAATTGACAGTTTCCTGACGAGCTTGGGCTTTACCAAGAGTAAATAAGATTCTAACCTCTACGTCAAGGTTATGAATGATGAGATGGTGATATTATTGTTGTATGTGGATGAATTATTCTTAACTAGAGAAGAAAAGCTCATCACCGAATGTAAGAAGAAGATCGCTTCAAAATTTGAGATGAAAGACCTTGGCCTAATGCATTATTTCTTAGGTCTTGAGGTATGGCAGAATCTAGAGAGAATCTTCCTTAACCAAGGGAAGTATGCAGTCGAAATCTTGAAGAGATTCAACATGTTGGACTGCAAGTCCATGAATACACCCATGGAAACAAAGCTACTGGTCGACACTTCATCAAAATTGATTGATGCCACACTGTATAGACAGATCATTGGATCATTGATGTACTTGACGAACACCATACTAGATATATGTTTTTCCATGAACCCCTTGAGTCAGTTTTTGGTAGAACCCATACATGTTCACCTAGTTGCTGCAAAACATGTGATGAGGTACCTTAAGGGTACATTAGATTGTGGTCTCAGCTATGATGGAGATCATGTTTTCACACTGAGTGGGTACATTGATTCAGATTGGGATGGAAGTGTATCTGACAGGAAGAGCACTTCAGTATGATGTTTCAATTTGGGATCAACCATGATCTCATGGAAGAGTAGGAAGCAATCCAACATTCCTCTCAGTACAACGGAAGAAGAATACATTGCTGCGTGTTCTGCCCACTGCAAAGCTATATGGATTCGTAAGTTATTGACTGGTCTATTTGACCTAGAGATGGAAGCAACCACGATCCTATGTGACAACCAGAGTTGCATAATGATGACAAAGAATCTTGTATTTCATGACAATTCAAAGCACATAGATATCCGATATCATTACATCCATGACATGGTGCAGAGAGGAGCCATAAAGATCCAATATGTCAACACAGATGAATAGGTTGCCGATGTATTGACCACGCCTCTATCTCATGTAAATTTTGAGCACTTTCGAGATAAGATTGGTATAGTCCGAAAGGACCTCCCTCGAAAGGGGGAGTAGTGTTGTGTTGAGATATATCGAGTACTGTGCTTCCATCTTAATCGATGTGACATAAATCCAGTCTAGTTGTTGTGTCGAGATATGCCTAGTACTGTGCTTCCAACTTAATCGTTGTGACGTAAAACCAATCTAGTTGCTGTGTTGAGATACACCTAGCATTGTGCTTCCAACTTAATTGTTGTGATGTAAAACCATTCTAGTACCATGCTTCCATCTTAATTGCTGTGACGAAAATCAAGCCGAGTATTGTGCTTCCAGCTTAATTGCTGTGACGAAAAGCAAGCCGAGTATTGTGCTTCCATCTTAATTGCTGTGATGAAAAGCAAGCCGAGTGTTGTGCTTCCAACTTAAGTGTTGTGACGAAAAGAAAGCTGAGTATTATGCTTCCATCTTAATTACTCTGATGAAAAGCAAGCTGAGTATTGTGCTTCCAGCTTAATTGTTGTGATGAAAAGAAAGCCGAGTATTGTGCTTCCATCTTAATTGTTGTGACGTAAATCCAAACTAGTACTCTTCTTCCAACTTAATGGTTGTGACGTAAAGTCAGTTTAGTATTATGATTCCATCTTAATTGTTGTTTTGTGATTCCAACTTAATTGTTGTGTTGTGATTCCATCTGAATTGCTGTATTGTGATTCTAGCTTAATTGTTGTGGTGTTTCCACCTTAATTGCTGTGTGGTTTGACAACTTAATTGTTGTGACGATGTTCCAACATAATTGCTGTGATGACGTGGCAGCTTAATTGCTGTGATGATGTGCCAACCTCGTGCTATGATGATGTGTTTCCAGCCTTGTGCTGTGTTGCCAGCCTCGTGCTGTGATGATGTGTTTCCATCCTTTGTGCTGTGATATTGCTTCTTTTGATGTTGTATAAGCCTTTTGATGTTATTGATGATGAGGATGTACTAGTGTTATACTAATCCATGTCAATGCAGTTGATGATGATGATGCCACTTCAGCCTCTTGCTGAGGATGATGATAATGATGCCACTTCAGCTCTTGAGTCCTTGTTGAAGATGATGATGATGGTATTATTTCAGCTTTAATGTTGAAGATGATGATGCTGTTATCTTAGCCTCATACCGATGAGAATGATGATTCTACTCCAGCTCCATGTTGTGTTGATGATGCTCCAGCCTTTGTTTTGTGCTGATGATGAGAAAAACTTTTGATGATTTATAGATATGCCATTCAGTGCTCCAATATGATATTGATGATGCTGTCCTCTCACCCTCCTAATGCTGTTGATGATGCTGCCCTCTCTCTCGCCTGATGTTGTTGTAGAATACCCTTCTTGTTAAGGGGGAGTGTTGAAATAATGTAACTACAAAGTGTATTATAATTATTATTGTAGTATTATTCATTAGATAAATCCCCTATTGTGGATTGATCATGTCAGCTATTGTAAAAGACCAAATCCCCTTTTGCAAATTGGTTAAAGTATAATTGTAATAGGAAGAATAAGAAGTCGACCACATAATATATTAAAGAGGCCCCATAATATATTAAAGGTGGTTATAACCACCCAGAAGAAGAAGTCAGCCCTGCCAGTGAAGAGACACTTCCACACGTGCCAGAATTGTATAAATAAGGAGGCTAGTGACTCACTTAAACACACACTCACTTGTTCATTGAGAGACAAGTTTCAGAGCTGCAGTTGGAGAGAGAGAGAGAGAGAGAGAGAGAGAGAGAGAGAGAGAGAGAGATTCTTGGGAGAAGAATTTCTATATTTGTTTGAGTTATCTCTTGGCATTGTATTGGTTATCTATAATAAGGAAGTTTTTCTGGGTTTTCTCCCCCATGAGGGTTTCCCAGGATAAATGATGTGTCTCTTGTGATTGTGTATTTCTTAGTGATCCTATATTATTCTATTTTTATTTAGTGAAATGCAAATAACTCTAATAATAGCTTAAACCTTAACACATTGCAGCTATGTGAAGTCTTTCTCTCAGCTTACAAACCTGAGAGAAATCCCCTAAGAAGGGTACATGGTTCCTGCCTGAGACAAAGCTGGGAATGTAGAGATGAACTCCTCCATTCAAAGAGTTGAGAAGAACTCCAGACGATTTTCCAGTGGAAAAGTGATCTGTTGAGTTAGGACGTGCCTGTGGCTAAGCACAGGGTGAACGTGTGAAATCCCAAAGTGCTGGGTGCATCATCATGAGAACATAAATGAAGATGATGTATTAGCCTCCTATGAGAAACATAGTTGGCGATAAGACTCCAGATGATTCTCCTGTCGGTGGTAGTGGGAAAGCAGATCCGTAGAGTGGATGTGACTGTGGACGATCACAAGTGAACGTGTGAAGACCTGGTTCTTCTGTGTAATGAAGTGAATCGAAGCTATGATATCCCTATGGATGTGCCCCTAGTGGATGAGCACTAGTGGGTGTATCAGATTCTTTGCTATATGTTGTTCAAGAGTCATACTTTCCTGTAACCCTCATTGTTATGTAAAGGGTACAGGTTGGCCCTACCTTAATGTGATTAATAATAAATGTAAAAGACAATTAATATTGTTAATAATAATAATAATAATAATAATAATAATAATAATAATAATAATAATAATAATAATAATAATAATAATAATAAAAAATTATAAAGTGACTTAGAGAGGTCGGTCCTGTTGATCCAATAGATGACTTTGTTGATTTGACAAAGTCTAATATAAGTAAGGGATAATTCCCCTTTGTGGAAATAAATCTTACTTGTGAGTTTGGAAATTTCAGTAAGTACACTTCTTTGGCAAAAGGTGTGCACCTCTCTTGGGCGCTAGAGTTATAGGGCTTAAGAACTCTCTTGTGTGCTAAGTCTTTCTTGGTGGTGAAGGTATTTCTCTTGAAGATTATAGCAAAGGATTTGGTTGGGTTTTCTTCCCTTGTTGAGAATGGTTTCCCAAGATACTTCTTGTGTTCTTGTGCATGGTGTTTCTTCTTGTGATCTTGGTTGCTGCAACATTATTGTTTATGGTTAAGTGAAATGATAAAATGGAATGAATTTCACACTTAACCTAGATTATGAAAAATCAACATGGTATCAAAGCATAGGTCTTCAGAACCCATTGCACAAGATACAAACCTTTATCAGCCATCTCTCCTCTTCTACAGAACCGTACGACTCTCCTAGGGTTTCCAAAAAAAATATCCGTACGTCTTCCTTCTCAGTGGTGAGTCATCCCTTAATACTGAAATGCTGGGGGTAATTTTGGCATAGAAGAGTACGAAGTGTTCCAATGCATCTCCAGAGACTCTCAGAGTGACATTCCAAGCATTTTGATTTTTTGGCCCTAGGGTTTCACTAATTTCTGCAGAAATTTTAGAATTAGGGTTTCTGCAAACTCATTTAAGGAGCTCTTCAACTCACTAGTGTTCTCCTATCTCTCAAAGGCTTATTTTTGGTAGTCATAAGTCTAATAAAACCTAAAAGTTCTATCCTAGCCTAGCCGTTAGGATTTCTAGCCTAGTTGACAAAGGGTTGTGAAGAATCTAAAATTATAATGAACAAAACTATGAATGGAAGGAAGATGACGTCAATACAAGGAAGCCAATGACCTACTCAAACAATTACTTTGAAGGGATAGCTTCAAAATAAACAAAGATGACAAAAGGTGACACCGTGACAATCTTCTTCATAAATATCTCAGAGGATAGAGATCAACCAAGAGCCATTGGAAAAATCATATCAACATCCCCAGGTATGCACTTGTATATATTATTTGTATCATTATAATGAGTGAAATTGCAGGAGAAAGGAACCTTTGATGAATTCACGGATCTAGAGGGATCTCAGTGCATTTAGAGAAACAACACACTCAAAATAAAGACTCTAGGTTTGATTGTTGTAATTGTCATTCCTCTAACCTATATTTCTAAAAAATTGCTACATTACAAGTAGGTGTTGTAGTTGTGACAATATTCCTTAAAATATTTTGATGTACTCACTATTATCCTTTAGGATATATTCTTGTGTTGGTCCTTTTTTTGTTTTCCTATTCCAGATAGGTTAACAAGAAAAGAAAATGATTATCCTTCAGAGGGAGTCGCTTGAATCAGAAAGAGCCAAAACCATTTGAGAAAGAAGAATAATAGAATCATCATTGAGACAACCAATGCTACAAAGCATGCTCAAAATATTTATAGGATTCCATGGGAATAATCATGCATGAAACAATATATGTGTAGAATAAGAGTCTTCACCAGACTTTGAAAAGCATAACTCCCGAAGAAGAATTCACCGAAATGAAGCCTAGGATTAAACACTTTAGTTTATTTGGGTGCCTAATGTATTTTCACGTACCCAAGAAGAATTCCAAGCTAAATCCTTTAGGAAGAAAGGATACAATGAATCTTCAAAGACATCCCTAGTCAGAGATAGATTGAGACAAGCAGAGACGTTTTCCTTGAAGAAGAGATAGTTTTTCAAAGACCTAGAGAATATCAGATGGATATTGACAGTGAGACAATACCTTCTCCCCCTTCAACAACTCAGAGGGAGAACATACATCACTCCAGGTTATCCAATTGATATGTTCAGAGATATTGCAATAGGGCATAAAATGCCTATCTAGACTCACTCTGCAAGAGGCAGAGAAACATAGAAGCCTCTCAAGGCACATTCTTAGAGAAACAACAAGATAACCGTTATGGAAAAATGCCATAACAGAAGAATACCAATATATCTTAAAATAATGATGCATAAGATACTATTCAAGGACCAGAAAGGGAAGTCTGTGGTAAAGCATGTAATTGATGAAAGTGTCAAGAAATACAAAATGAGATCTATAGCCAAAGGTTTCTCATAAACAGAGGGAGTTGTCTATGATGAGACACTTGATCCAGTGAACCAGATACACTTCCATCCATGAGTTGGAAACTATCTCAGATAGATAGATTCTTGATAAGTTTGGATCTCAACAAGAGTGTTGCTAATCCAAATCTATATGATTACAGTGTTGGTGACGAGAGCCTGATCCTGATAACTTATTCAGAAAGCATTGTTGTTACAAGTAATCCTTGATTTCTGAATTTAAGATGAAGAATGTGAGTATGATGCACTACTTCTTGGGACAAGAAGTATGACAAATGACTAATAAAAGTTTCCTAAGTCAAGGAAAATATACAGTGAAAATATTAAAGAAGTTCAATATGACAAAATGCAAAATCCACCGCAATGGATTTAAAGAAGAAGATTGATGATGATTCATACGAGACTGATCCACAACTGATTGGATCACTAATGTATCTGGTCAACACCAGTCTTGATTCATGCCATGCAGTGAATGTGCCTAGTCATTTCATGAGTCAACCAAGATAGACTCACTAGACAACAACAAAACATGTATTGGGATATATACAAGGAAAATTTGGATATGGCCTAAGATATGCCTCTAGTATGAACTTGAGTTTGTAGGATATGTCGATTTAGATTGAGAAGAAAGTACAGTGAACCAGAAAAGCACATCTGTTTGATTTTCTATCATGAAGTTTTCATGGTTTCCTAATGCAACAGGAAACAAAACTTTGTAGCCTTGAGTACCACAGAGGCAGAGTATATAACATCGAGTGTGCGAAGTAATATGGCTTCACAAGCTTCTGACATATTTGCTTGACCATGAGATGGATCCTATGATGATAACCAAGAGTCATGAGTAAAGATCCTTGAGAACCCAGTGTTTCCTGATGGATCAAAATACAATGAGATGAAATGTCCTTATTTCAGAGATATGATACAGAGGAAAATTGTACACATGCAGTACCTTCCTACACTTGAGCAGATTGCAAATATCTTCACCAAATTAAATTCATGAAGAATGGCTCCCTAGTCGAGAGGGAGTGTCGATAACTCCAACCAAGACAAAATTCAAAATACATATGTGTGAGACTTGGCATAATAAAACATTCCTCCCTAGCTGAGAGGGAGTGTTGATGAATGCAACTATGTGAGACATTCTCCATCTTACAAACCTATGAGGTGTGGATCATTGTAGCTATGTGAAGTCTTTCTCTCAACTTACAAACCTGGGAGAAAGCTCCTAAGAAGGGCACATGGTTCCTTCCTGAGACAGAGATGGGAACGTAGAGATGACTTTCTCCATTCTGAGAATTGAGAAGAACTCCATATGATTATCCAGTGGAAAAGCAATCTCTTGAGTTAGGACGTGCCTGTGGTTGAGCACAAGATGAACATGTGAAATCCCAAAGTGTTGGGTGCACTGTCATGAGAACATAAATGAAGATGATGTATTAGCCTCCTCTGAGAAGCAAAGTTGACGAGAAGACTCCAGATGATTCTCTTGTTGGTGGCATTGGGAAAGCAGATCTATAGAGTGTACGTGCCCATGGATGATCACAAGTGAACGTGTGAAGACCTGGTTCTTCTGTGTAATGCAGTGAATCAGAGCTATGACATCCCTATGGATGTGCCCCTAGTGGATGATCACCAGTGGGCGTATCATATCGTTTTCTATATTTTGTTCAAGAGTCAGACCTGCCTGTAACCCTATTTGTTATGTAAAGGGTACAGGTCGACCCTACCTTAATTTGATTAATAATAAATGTAAAAGATAATTAATATTGTTAATAATAATAATAATAATAATAATAAATTATAAAGTGACTTAGAGAGGTCGACCCTGTTGAGCTAATAGACGCCTTTGTTGATTTGACAAAGTCTAATATAAGTAAGGGATGATTCCCCTTTGTGGAAACAAATCTTACTTGTGAGTTTGGAAATTTCAGCAAGTATACTTCTTTGGAAAAAGGTGCGCACCTCTATTGGGCGCTAGAGTTCTAGGGCTTAAGAACTCTCTTGTGTGCTAGGTCTTTCTGGGTGGTGAAGGTCTTTCTCTTGAAGATTATAGCAAAGGATTTGGCTGGGTTTTCTTCCCTTGTTGAGAAGGGTTTCCCGAGATTCTTCTTGTGTTCTTGTGCATGGTGTTTCTTCTTGTGATATTGGTTGCTGCAACATTATTGTTTATGGTTAAGTGAAATGCTAAAATGGAATGAACTTCATACTTAACCTAGCTTATGAAAAATCAACAATATTGTCATTTAATAAGTGACCAATCATTAAATTGTTAACTCGAGGAGTTTGTAAACTTACGAAGAACATGCATAGTATATGCAGGATTAAAGCTAATTTAACCTAATCTAATGTTGAAGTTGAAACAAACAACTGGAATTAAATTGCATAAATTAAATCAACTTGGAAATTTGAAATTGCACAAAATAAAAACAAGACAACTGGAATTAAATTGCATAAATTAAATCTACTTGGAAATGTGAAATTGCATAAAAGGAAAACAACATGTGAAGAGAAACAAATGACAAGTAATAGACACATGTGACAACATATGTGAGATCACATTAACATTAAAGCAATCTCAATCTATTACATCACAATAATCAAATCCACTCCATGACACAATAATGGAAATCATGAAACTCCTACTAATCAATGACTAACAAAAGACTCAGAAAATAAGGATCCTTTCCTAGCATCCAAGGAATCCATTCAAGACTTTTCTAATCCTAATTTCTCCTTTTCAAATGAAGAGAGAGAACTTCTATTTATACATGAGTTGCTTTGAAAAGAGGATACACAACTCATAAATGTAGATCCACTTTTCTCTCAACCAATTTCCCATTATTACAAAATACTTATCCCTTCAAATCCTCACAAATCCTCTCATGATATTCCTCCTTGGAATTAGCTTGAATAACTATCTTCAAATCCTTGAAATGACAGAGGAAATATTCGAGAATATTTTTGAATAATCCTTTCAAATAATCCTACACATTACAAAGCTCATCCAAACTTGAGATATTAATGAAAACATGTATATTTTATAATATTTAATCATAAATTCTCAAAAATACTTAAAAGAAATGAATTGGAAAATAATAAGGTAAACCCATAATTAATTTATGAAAATGGTATCATGAATGGTAAATGGAATATGGATGAATGAGAGGAATAGTGA
>ML832143.1:28315-41332 GCA_009831015.1 Picea engelmannii | reverse complement strand
TTGTTTCCTATATCAGTTTCCAATGTCTCTATCATGATCAATTTATTGATCACCTCCTTTTGATTAAGCATTTGAAGGATTTAATTTTAGACCCAATTTCATAACCGTCTCTAATTTTATAATCAAGGAACCTCTCTTAGCATTCAAACAATTTTAAGTTGCTTGTAACTTGTTATATGTTAGGTTCCCTTTCATATACTTTAGCCATTGATTATATGTTGTAACCTTTAGATGTCGTTTTGTAAAAGGTTTTTATTGGAGAGTCCTTGGCCTCTCTTTCAAATGTAGGAATGCCCAATATTTGAAATGCATGCAAAATGTATACTTAACCCTTATAATGTGATTTCATTCGATAGTTGTAATTAAATCAATTCCAAAGGCAATACCTTTTATGTTAATTTTGATCAAGCATTGAATTTTGAAAAGAGTGATGAACTTGTTGAGAATTCAAACAAAACTTTTCTCAAATTTGGGTAGGCTCCATGTTGTTTCGAAGGTTGATTCAACCTTGAAGCATGAAATTGAAATTTTGGCCTTGGGATTTTTTTAATACTCCATCTAACGAATTTAATGTGCTATGTTGTTTCTAATGGGTAAAATGAAATCTTATATATATGGCTCCCTAAGGACAAGGCAAAAGGAGGAAGTTAGTAGAAGAGAAACCGGTCCAACAAAAGTAACTAGCTAAGAAAAGGCATTTGTCTAAGGAAAAACAAGCATCCATGTCAAAGGACCTCAAAAGTCCCATTTATGCAGACACTTCCCATCAAACAAGAATGGACAATGCACATAATTATGGTGATATATTCTTGTTGATTAAATATAGGAAAGGATTGCCCAGTACCTAAGAATTGAATGAAAGGAAACATGATAAAATTGATGGGATATAAAACCTGAGAAAGTCCTATATTCACAATGTTGTTGCTAGACTGGGAGTAGTACCATGCACTTAAATAATTAGATGGTTGATCGATCACACTAATGTAGACCAATACAAAATATACAATGAACAAGGAAAATGCATAGGCTATTTATTTCTTACTAATTTTAAAATGTATTATAGGTTTGCGAAATTTAAGGAATACCTGATGAATGAATGAATGAAAGAATTCACTCACACACGACTGCTATAACATTTTGGCTAGCTAGTATGACACTGGTAGAACATTCAAATCCATTGATACCAAATCATTTCCCACCATAATTTTTAAAGGCGCTCACATGTTCACCACTTAGCCGTTAAGTAGACTATATGGAGAGAGGTCATCTTCTCATTTAAAACTATCATGGGTTCCATTGGTTTATGAAATCATAGAAAATGACACCATGTTCAATTAGGCAACCATCTTGTCTTACTCTTTAGTGAATCTATTAGAAAATTCAATCCTAGTCCATCCACCAATCCTCTATAATTCTATATGTCAAACTATTTGTTGGACGTGGTGTGTGATTCTAACTCATTTGTATACATGTGTTGGTCTTGGACACCCAACCAAACCTCCATTTCATGTGTCTTGCAAGGATCTATGGAAGCAGAAGTACACATGTCACTATGATTATATTTATGGTTACTTCTTTGCACCATTGTATGAGCTAAGTTTTTGCAATCCTTGCCCAAGACTATCCCCAAAATCCATTGAAGTGTTAAAAAACATTGGAGACTAATATACATATGAAGGGTTGTAACAATCCCCTAGTAGTTCATAATTGAGTACACAAAATATAAAAAATTAAGTTCAATTTGATAGAAATAAAGTACTTACGATCACACCTACTATATTATTATTATTATTATTTTTTGAATACATTGTTTGTGCAATTTACCAATTGACCTCTTCAATAATTTACAAGAACTGACACTCAACAAGGGTCTATATAAAGACGAAATAAGGAGTAAAGTGTTATCAATTCCAAAACCTTAATTATGGTTGTGCAACCAACACACCAAACTTATTTTAATTTAGTAAGTTACGCCATAGTTAAAATCACTCCAAGATTTAAGTAAATCAAGACTTATTTTCCAAAGGTATAAGGCTTAATTTAATTAGAGGTAAAGTTATCGCTTTTCTTTCCAATAAAAATCTAACTAATAGTCAAAATTGCATTAATTACAACGAAGCAATAATGTAATACATACACGTTATTTTTATTTAAATGATATCAAACTAAACTACAAATATCGAATCCCAAACCATAAATCACATGTAGAACAAGGACAAATTTACGCCACCTACCCAATCAACGCTTATTGAAACACAATGTAGTAAAATCTCCCATTCCTATTTATTAAATGACTATTTTATCAATTCCACTACTAACTACTATAATGTATTCAATTTATTTGATAACCAAATGATAAAAAAATTTGTCAACAATTCCCATCATAATTTGATTGCTAAAGCTATTGAATAAAAAAAAAACTTCATTCATATTTACCATTAAATTAAAAACTCTTAGGCGTTTTAAAGGAAATCATTACTTCCCAAACTCATAATTCTATTATCTTTAAAATTTAATTATTAAATAATTACAACTTGAATAATTAATAATATTTTAATATTTAAATAATCAAACTTAATCTCACTATATATGTCTTTAAATAATTACGATTCAACCCTCAATATACCCTTAATAATTACAACTTTAATGATTAATAATCTTTTAATGTTTAAAAATTTACAACTTAATTCTCACTATATACCATTTATAATTATGATTAAATCTCACCACATACCTTGATATCATAGTTGATTCTAGTTACGATATACTTAAAGGAATTTTTGTTCAAATATTATAACTGCAAAGAGTATTCTATTTATTATTCATCAGATCAATCCCCTTTTGTGGATTGATCATGTCTGACTTTCTACTTGATCAAATCCCCTTTTGTGGATTGGTCAAACCCTAATTATATTATGCAAATTAAGAAGTCCCCCCAGGACTAATTAAAGTGGTTTTAAACACTAAGAAGAGAAGTCAGCCCTGCCCAGTGAAGAGACACCTTTCCAATGCCTACCAGCTAGTATAAATAAAGGAGGCTAGCGCTTCATTAACACACTCAATCATTCACTCATCAAGTGCGCAAGTTTGGTAGCTGCAGTTGGGAGAAGAAGGAAGAGAGAGGCGCATTGATTAGTGTTGGATATTCTCTAGTGTTTTGGTTTACTGTCTTGGCATTGTATTGACTATCTATATTAAGGAAGTTTTTGATGGGTTTTCTCCCCCATGAGGGTTTTCAAGGATAAATGTTATGTATCTTGTGATTGTGTTTCTCTTAGTGATCCTACCTATGATATTGTTATCTAGTAAATTAAAAATAAACCTAATAATAGCTCAAAACTTAACATGGTATCAGAGCTAAGATGAAGAGAGCACCTTTCACTGGATAAGCAAAAATGTCACTGTTGCCGTACAAGAAAATTATGGTTTTCTATTGAAGAATAATTTTAGCCTAAAACTCATCAAGGAAGTGCGTCGTAACCTAACAAACTCTTTGGCAGATTCATCGCACTTTTCTAGTGGACATAACTCCTAGAAAGTGAAACACTAGTTTCCACTGGTATCAAAAAACAAGAAAACTAGGAAACTAGAACCAATACTAGAATTACTAGTCCAGATTTCTGTAGGCCCAGTTTGAAGGGGTAAAATTTGGATTTTATGAAATCCGACTGCACCAGGCTACTTGCCTTAGCCAACCGTACCTCTTGGTAAGTTCTGATTTAAATTTTGAGCATTTTCAATTTTTGGTCATTTTCCTAGCTCCAGGTCAAGATGTCTGCAAGCACTAATCTTGTTGACAAGCTAGAAGGTGTAGATAACTTCCATGCATGGAGGTATAGGTTTGCACTCATTCTTGAAGAGAATGACCTAGCAAGATTCATTAAAGAAGATGTACCAGAACCTACCGATGCTACAACTAAAGAAAAACACCAAAAGGACATGGTTAGGGTCAAAAGTATCATTGCAGACTCTATTAAAGATCAATTGATCCCTCAAGTGGCTTAAAAAAAAACACTCCAAATTTTTTTTCTGATGCCCTAAACAAAATGTATGAAGGAAAGAACATCAGCCGAAAGATGAATCTAAGAACTCAACTCAAAAGTACAAGGATGTAGAAAGGAGAAATAATTCATGAATATTTCTCCAGAATATCACAATTCAAGGAACAAATAGAAGCAATTAGAGATACTCTAGATGAATATGAATCGATAATTCTAGCTCTTAATGGTCTCAGAATACCTTGGGATGTGTTCATCCAAACCATTTGTGCCAGAAAGGAGGAACTACATTTTAACAATCTGTGGGAAGAATGTGTTCAAGAAGAAGCAAGAGTAGTTAACTGAGGAGTAGTACTATCAAGAGATGAATATCAAGCCGTAGATGCTCATACTAAACGAGGAATGAAGAGATCTCACTTCTAGAAGGAAACTCATCAACATAAGGAATTTCACTCCCCAAAGAGATTCAACAACTCTCATAAAGAATCTCACCCTCCAAGGAGATTCCAGAAGTTTTAGAAAGGTCAAAGAAGAGAAAGAGATTTCTCCTCTTATCAATGCTACCATTGTGATAAGATGGGACATATTGCTAAATATTTTCTAGCTAAGAGAGAAGAATACAAGAAGAGAAACAAAAGGCACCATGCCCATACAGTTGAAGATGAAGAGCGACCTACAAAGATGATAAAATAATAGATTGAAGACTATGTCTTAATCTCTTCCCTCTTAGGATCAATATCACCTAATGATGATACTTGGATCATAGATAATGGTGCTTCCAAGCACATGACAGGTCAAATATACATTCTCTCTAGCCTTACAGAAAAGAACTTTCCCTATAAAGTTACACTTGGATATGATTACCAGTACCCGATCAAAGGAGTAGGAGAGTCCAACTACAGACTTGATTCAAAGATCCTACTGAAGATGAAGGATGTACTATATGTACCAGGTTTGACAAAGAAATTACTTTCTATCTCAACTTTAGATAAGAAAAGATTCATAGTTTCTTTCATAGATGGAGAAGTTCTTATGTGGCCTAAAGGAAAAACCATAGAATATGCAATTGTTATTGGAACAGAAGAAGGTGGCTTGTATAAGCTAAAAGGTCACTCAAAAGCAACCTTGACTCATTCCATTGAGAGTCCATGTGAACTTTGGCATATAAGACTAGATCACATCAACTACAAGGCATTACCATATGTGAGCAAGACAATCATAGGTCTACCAGAATTCAAGGTTGACCATGAAGGTGTGTGCAATGGATTTGCACAAGGAAAGAACATCAAGAATCCTTTCTCAAAGAGAGACAACAAAGTAGAAGGAGTCTTAGAGATCATCCACTCATATGTATGTGGCCCAATTCCATCAACCTCCATTAGTGGGTATGTATACTATGTATAACTTATTGATGACTATTCTCACAAGACTTGGGTGTACTTCTTAAAGTCAAAAGATGAAGTGTTTGGAAAATTCAAGGAATTCAAAGCCCTGATAGAGAATCTCTTTGAAAGAAATATCAAGACACTCAATTCACATAATGGAGGAGAATACACCTCAAAAGAGTTTGTAAAAGTTTGTAAATATGTCGGGATCAAGAGGGAGCTCACCACTCCCTACAATCCTAAAAAAAATGGTGTAGCAGAAAGAAAAAACATAAATATAATGGAAGAAGTGAAGACTATGATCCATGATCAAGATATTCTAATGCACTTATGGGAAGAAGAAACGGGAACATCAATATATGTACATAATAGATTATCCCATAGTTCTCTTGGGTTCAAAACCCTTGAAGAGATGTTCTCCGAAAAGAATCCATAAGTGAGCTATCTCAAGATATTTGGCTGTCTAGTATTTGTACACATTCCAATAGAGAACATAACCAAGCTAGACCCTTCAGGAAAGAAGGGAGTATTTGTTGGATACTGTGAGGTCTCAAAGGCCTTCAAAATTTATATACCAGGTTACCATCATATTGAGATCAACAAAAAATATATAACCTTTGATGAAGATGCAACACTCAAAAAATTAAGAAGATTCCAGCTTGAAGAAGTATATGAAAAAGAACCTGTAGCTCCCAGAGTTGCAGAACCAGTGAGGGAAGTCAAAGTTTCCCCCAATGATGAGATTCATGAAGATCATGATATGATAGAATCTCAAGAACCTCCGCAGATAATGATCTCTCACAAGAGAAGTCCAACTTGGGCAAGGGAACTTATTTAGATGGAGAGAAGTATGGTGTCCCCGAAGGAACCATGAGACAAGTCAAGAAACCCAATCCATTCTCCATTTATATGGATTTGATGTGTGATATCTTAGAGAATGAGCTTACTTGCTTTGAAGAAGACATTCAGAAGAAAGAATGGGCAGATTCCATGACAGAAGAATACCAATCCCTTATAAAGAATGAGGTATGGGAAATAGTTCCCAGACTGAAGAGCAAGGATGTGGTATCTTCCAAATGAATTTACAAGATAAAACATGCTGCTGATGGAAGTATTGAGAAATATAAAGCAATGTTTATAGCTCATGGATTTTATCAAAAGGAAGGAATTGGTTATGAAGATACATTTGTTCATGTATCCAGATACACTTCAATCATAACCATCACATCCCTTGCAACTAAGATGAAATGGAAGTTATACCAGATGGATGTGAAAAAAACTTTCTTAAATGGTGTCATTGAAGATGAAGTGTATATAGAACAAACTCAAGGATTTGAGGTTGACGATAAAAAAACACATGTCTATAAATTGAAGAAGGCTATGTACAGATTGAAACAAGCTCCTAGAGCTTGGTATGGAAGAATTGACAGTTTCCCGATGATATTGGGCTTTACCAAGAGTAAAGTTGATTCTAACCTGTACTTCAAGGTTATGAATGATGAGGCTATTATATTGATGTTGTATGTGGATGACTTATTTCTAACTGGAGAAGAAAATCTCATCATTGATTGTAAGAAGAATCTTGCTGCAGAATTTGATATGAAATACCTAGGCCTAATGCACTATTACTTAGATCTTGAGGTCTGGCAGAGCCGAATTTGATATGAAATACCTAGGCCTAATGCACTATTACTTAGATCTTGAGGTCTGACAGAGCCCATAGAAGATCTTCCTTAACCAAGGGAAGTATGCAATTGAAATACTGAAGAGGTTTGATATGTTGGAGTGTAAATCCATGAATACACCCATGGAAACAAATTTGAAGCTCTTGGTTGATACTTCGTCAGAGTTGGTTGATGCTACACTGCACAAACCGATCATTGGATCGTTGATGTATCTGACAAACACCATGCCATATATATGTTTTGCTGTGAACACCTTGAGTCAATTTTTGGTAGAACCCAACCATGTTCACATTGTTGCTGCAAAACATGTGATGAGATACCTTAAGGGTACGTTGGATTTTGGTCTCATTTATAATGGATATCATGACTTCAGATTGTGGATATATCGATTCAGATTGGGCTGGAAGTGTCTCTGACAGAAAGAGCACCTTAGGATGTTGTTTCATTTTAGGGTCAACCATGACCTCATGGAAGAGTAGGAAGCAATCAAGTATTTCTCTCAGCACGACAGAAGTGAAATACATTATCGCATGTTCCATCAGTTGTGAATTCATATGGCTTCAAAAGTTGTTGACAGGTCTATTTGATCTGGAGATGGAAGCAACCGTGATTCTATGTGATAACCAAAGTTGCATAAAAATGACAGAGAAACCCGTGTTCCATGACAAGTCAAAACACATAGAAATTCGATATCACTACATTCATGATATGGTATAGAGAGGAGCCATAAAGCTCCATTATGTTGGCACGAATGAGCAGGTTGTAGATGTGTTAACCGAACCTTTGTCTCGTGTAAAGTTTGAACACTTTAGAGACAAGCTTGGTGTAGTTCGTAAGGACCTCCCTCAAAAGGGGGAGTAATGTTGATGCCAATCTTGTGCTGGAGATTTCCAGCTTCATGCTGATGCCAGCCTCATGATGAAGATTTCCAACTTCATGATGATGTTGATGAGATTCCAGCCTCATGTTGAATATTTCTAGCTTCGTGCTAATGTGAATGATGATATTGATGATGAGAAAAAATTACGATGATTTATAGATATGCCGATCAATGTTCCAGATACTGTTGATGTTGCTTCCCTCTCTCTCTATCTCTTGATGATGTTGTAGAATACCCTTATTGTTAAGGCGAGTGTTGAAATATTGCAACTGCAAAGAATATTCTATTTATTATTGAGTTATTATTCATCATATCAATCCCCTTTTTTGGATTGATCATGTCGAGCTTTGTACTTGACCAAATCCCCTTTTGTGGATTGGGAAAACCCTAATTATATTATGCAAATTAAGAAGTCGTCCCCCAGGCCTAATTAAAGTGGTTTTAACCACTAAGAAGAGAAGTCGGCCTTGCCCAACGAAGAGACACCTTTCTAGCGCCTTCCATCTAGTATAAATAAAGGAGGCTAGCACCTCATTAACACACTCACTCATTCACTCATCAAGTGCACAAGTTTGGTAGCTACAATTGGGAGAAGAAGGAAGAGAGAGACACATTGCTCAATGTTGGATATTCTCTAGTGTTTTGGTTTATTGTCTTGGCATTGTATTGGCTATCTATATTAAGGAAGTTTTTGCTGGGTTTTCTCCCCCATGAGAGTTTTCCAGGATAAATGCTGTGTGTCTTGTGATTGTGTTTCTCTCAGTGATCCTACCTATTCTATTGTTATTTAGTAAATTGAAAAGAAACCTAATAATATCTCAAAACTTAACAACTTTAATACATAACGAGAGGATATAATAGGCAATTTAGTACTCATAATTATATTTTATGTCAACCTCACAATTTACACTCAACAAACCAATTTCAATTTACAATTGAGGGACTTCACTTAGACCAATTTCCAAAGGTCAAGCACTTAGACCAATTTTTGCGACAAATCTAAATGAGATACAAACCACAAGACACCATGAGGAGATCTCATGCATAAGGGTTAGACATAACAGGAGGAAACTACTTCACGAAACACCAAGAATTCATGGAAACTTCACAAGTGTCAGGAGTCAAGCGTCATGGTTTTCACATTAAAAAATACATGCTAACAAAAACAAAACAATAGTAAAGAACAATCATCATGTATTCACAGTCAAAGAGTAGCCACATCTATCTGTTTTTATTTATTTATTTTTTTAAATTTACAACCAGCTATCGAGTTTGTCTAACGCTCCGAACAGAAAGACATGCAACACGGTCTTCCTATCCTCCATGGCTAGGGTAATGCACTCAGAACAAAATGACAAGCATTACAATATTTCTGCTCTCCAACTCACTCACGGTACTAGCAATCAATCGACAGACGTTGTTCCTAAACGATCTACTCTCTACCTAAGCTTGTTTTCAAGCTGGGCAATCTAATTCTATTAGGAAAAATGAGAAACTTCAACACTACTATTTGATCTAATTCCACAACAACTCACATGCAAAACTTCAACTAGATGACATTCCACTGTACAGAACAATAAAATAAAACATTATGAATGCAATGACAAGAATAGTATAAGTAGTAATATGAAATTCATATACAAAATAGTAAACTTGCCATTGTGATTTCGAGGAAAGTGTCTAAGAAAACCCAGAAGAATTTTACATACGAAACCAACGACGAGCATACAATATTTCTCTAAAACATGAATGTGATCTTCATATAGTCAACAACTGATCTTCCCATAACTACAGGGTCGTCATACAAGCTTTACGAAAACCCTCGTGACCAGTAGGATAACACGACAGAGGTGCGTAATTTAACTTCTTAGTACATATTAATGGCTAGGTAAAGTCTATTGTTTAATAACATAAACCCTTTAATCAATTTGTACATAGACTGTGTATCAATAATTTAACAAACTCACTTAAAATAATTCAACAATATATAAAATACATGGTGAATGGCTCGAATTTCAACCTCTTTAAACACGCATAAATTTAAAACCCTAATATATAAAAATTACAGAATTATTATGTAGTTGTCAGTCAACCAACCGATCCCATGCACATTTAAATATAAAATTTCACAGTTCACAGAGTCAATATCAGATCAGATAATATTGTTTTCAAGTCACGGCCAAGCCACACACCAAATTGGTGTATGAGACCCCCTTCCCCAGCGATTTGACTGGTAAAGTATATGAAGGTATACATACCCTACCAAGCAAGTACATCAACCATGCACCAATACCACAACAAAATGAATCCTCATGCATGTATGCCAAATCCACCATAAAACATCTGCCAATCAACCTGCTAGTAGGTGCCTCTACCAATGTACTAGGAGTGTACCAATCATGCATCAACTATGACTCGTCAATGATGTACAACATGATCACCTCATCAACTCACCAACTACATGTCCCAATATGTAGTCCAACCATATGCCAAATGCATGCACCTAAATATCCAACAAAAATGTTTCCAATAATACATCATAAGACATATCAATGAAACTCAAATATGTATCAGCTATACACACCAACAAATCAGCCTCAACCTCCAATCACTACAACAAATATATTAGGCATCCAACATGTACTAGAAGTGTGCTTCAATAGATCAATGACATCTCTAGCTAGCATCATCAATATATCACATAACCAAGGTGCCATAACTTCACTTTCATAACCAACAATGTTCTTCAACAGAAGAATGCCTCAATACATACTCATGGGTTAGTGCCATGCATCCAAGATAGCCTTTAATTTTATATCATCACTTTACATAATCCAATATGTAATCATGAAAACCTGCAACAAACAATGTCAGAACCTGCAACAAACTATGTCAGACCCTGCAACACAGAGTTATACCATCACATCAAGCTGCAACCCTTTTGCATAGCCCTTTTCCCTAGGTTTTACCACATATACGCGGCCTGCTGCACACACAGCTTGTGTATGTATGCGACCTATTCAAGGTCAGCCTGCGTATGTATGCGATTGCTACCACTGTCAGCCACGTATGCTTCAATGGATGACACACTTGAGCTTCCCTTAAGGCTTCCATTTTTCTCTGGTTGTTCAGTCTTCTTCACCCACTTCTGAAGGTGTCCCTGCTTCTCAAAACTCAAGCTCCGAGCTTCCATCTTTTCAAAGATGTCTCCCTTCCTTATTTCATTCCTTCTTCTATTCATGGTATATGAAGTTCTCATCATGGACTTTCTTCTTGTGTTCCAACAATCTTGATGTGTCCTACTTGATCACATATCCAACACCTTATGGTGTTATGAAATCTTCCATTATTTCTCCTTGCATAAGATCTGCATTCCAAAGCTTTGTGACCATATTCATTACATGAATAACATTGACCATGAAAAACACTTTCATACGTTTGCTTTGGTGTCCATCTTCTTTGAGGTGTAAATATGGATTCTTGATGTCTTCCTTGCTTTGTTCTTTTGAAACTTTCATTTCTTTGTGTAGGTGTTTGACTTGCAACATTATCTTTATCATTTGAGAGTGAGGGACTTAACTCATGCTTCTTTGAGGTGCTTTCTTCAGCATGTGTAACTTCTCTCTTGTATCCAAGACCTGATTTATCATTTAATGATCTTTGACTTTCCAAGGTTTTGTTCAAGATTTGTGAGCTATTCAAGAATTTGTTTGACTTCTCTACTTTCTTTCTAACATCAACAACTTCAGCTTCTAACTTATGACATGACTCTTCCTTTTCATTTACTTGATACTTCAATAGTTCCTCTACCCTTTTGGCTTCTTCAATTTGGGTCTTGATATGGACAATAATTTCAATACTTTTACTAATCTCATCATCTACCTTCTTATCTTCTTTTTCATTCTTTAGTCTTGTGATCTCTTCCTTTTCTTCTAATTGAGTCTTATTACTCTCTTCTTGTTCTTTGAGCATTTCCTTTAACTTCAAGATGTGCCTTTGACTCTTCTTAAGAAACTTTCTAGTGTTATCTAAAAGATAGCTATAGTCTATATAATAATGGTCATTGTTGTATTCATATAGACCCTCTTCAACTTTATTTTGAAGTTCTGATAGTTCTTCTTCTATTCTTTCCATAGAATAACTACCATCAAACTCTACACAAACTATTTCTATATTTTCTTCTTCACTTGTAGAGAAATATTCAATATCATCACATTTTGAATTATTGCAATCAAGGGTCTTTGAGGATTCTTTACCTTCATTTGAAATATCTTCAAGATCTTCCTTTTTGCCAACATCATCACATGATTCTTTTCCTTCATTTGAAATGTCTTCAAGATCTTCCTTTTTGTCAACATCATCACATTTAGAAATAATGCAATCAAGAGTTTTTGAATATTCTTTACCTTTTATGATCTTGATGGAGTGGTCTTCAATGTTTTCCTTCTTGCTTTGATATCTCTCCTCTAGCTTTAGTTATAGATCCTTCGCAGAAGTGCATTGTCCTATGCTCTATTTGATAGGGCTTGAGAGTCCACTAAGAATGGTCTTGAGAGACAATGCATCATTTTTCTTTCCTTCCCTTTGAGTTGCAATTTTTGACTTGTTCTTCAAGGGAAATGATCCACCAATAGTTGCCTTCCAAATAACCACTCCCATCTCTTTCAAATGCACTCTCATTTCTATTCTCCAAGTAGAATAGTTTTCCTCATCAAGGATTGGAACTTCATCATCCATTTGTGTGTCCATATATCTCCTCCAAGATTGTTAAGGCTTATAGTGAAGGCCCGCTCTAATACCAATTGTTGGACATACCGACTACACTGAGAGGGGGGGGGGTGAACAGTAGGGATATTTTTTCAAAACTTTCCTCTTACACAACTCCTTAGTTAGAAAACACCATTTACTCATTACTTATTACTGTCATTCATAGCCAATCAATTGTAAATGTACATCAACAACATATACCAACAATATATCATTAACAAATTATCACCGCAAGGAACACACAATGTATGTACAATTTTATTTTTATTACGGACTACAATCCTTGGGTTTATCATCAACAA